>OY728121.1:485035349-485310349 GCA_963277665.1 Viscum album
AATTAATTTTTAAATTAATTAATTCAAATGATATGTTTTGAATTTGGTAAAATAGACATCATTTTTGAGTTCATAATATCAAATATAGCTTAGGCCTAATTTTTGGTATTTTTCTGGAAACTTTCATTTTTTGATGAATAGTGAAACCACTAAGTGGTAGTTAAGAAAAATGAATTTTTCATAAAACTTAATTTTACCGCTTATGTGAGTGGAATTTCAAAAATCCGAGAGACACGGTTGATGTAAGTAAGTAAAATGTGATTCAATGAGATGAAAATAATTTTTGGTGAATAGTAACTTTTTACTTTTTTTTCCACGGTTAAAAGTAAACAGGATAATTATGGGTAAAAATGATATTATTATTACCCTAACACATATCCTAATTCTATTGGATAAGTTTAATTCGACCAAAAACAACCTTAGGAATAAAATATGACCATTTAGGCCCACTTGGATTAGATTAGGACATTTATTATTAATTTATTTAAAGAAGGGTTAAAATAGTTAAAATCAAAGTTTAATAAGTATATCATTTTTAATATAGGGTTATAAATAAGATAAATTCTACTATAAATATTAATTAGAAATATAAAAAGTTTTCCTACATAAGGATATTTTATTTGTAATTTTTAGACTTTAAATAAGTTAATTTATTTATGACACAATGATGATGTCGTAATTATCTTATTTATAAAATATTGACATAATTAATGTTATAAATACCCAAATAAATATAATTTGAGACTTTTTATGAATTAAACTAATTTTATAGGTTAATATGACATGTTAGTATTGATTTAATTAACTTTTTTCGAACTAATCATTCTGTTATGATTTTCACAAAAATCAATTACTAAATAGTGTCAAAATTGACATAAAATAGTTTTTAAAACAAATATTATATTATTAATTGTTATTTTATTCCTAAAAATCTAAGGTTTGGACAAATGACTTAGATAAGGTTATATATATTTATAATAAACAACTTGGGGTTCGTTTGGATGCTTATAGTAAGTTTATTAACCTTATAGTATAAGAACACATGAAGACACGATAAAAGTAAAATTATTTAACTTAATGTTAAATCTAAATGATAAGGTTAAAATAGGAACATAAACTTGTATAAATTCTATTGGATGAGAGTATTTCGACCCATCCCCACCTTATCTTCGAAATAAATCAATTTGGAGCTATTTAAAACCGAACTTGACTTTATAATAAAATAATATTTTTAGTTTTTTCAAAGGAGCCCCTCTCCTCCCTTATAAAAGGGAACCTCCTCCCCCTCTTCCTCACACCACT
The DNA here is from genome assembly GCA_963277665.1 of Viscum album. Classification (NCBI taxonomy): domain Eukaryota; kingdom Viridiplantae; phylum Streptophyta; class Magnoliopsida; order Santalales; family Viscaceae; genus Viscum; species Viscum album. The sequence continues at coordinate 485,036,652 of OY728121.1, forward strand.
GTGAGCCTTCATGCTCGGCCAACCCCTGCCAATTTCTCCTCTCCACTTCCCTAGAGATATCCTAGAGGTCCTGGTCTTCTTTAAAGAACAATTTTAGTGCCCTAAAAGGAGGTCTCAAAGAAGCACTTCAAAGAAGAGGTAATGTCCGTTACCGATTCTTTCATCTTTATTTATTCTTCCACTTCTTCTTCTTTAGTTGTTTCATTATGAAGTAATAACATCAGTATCACTCATATAATGATATTTTATTATAAGTATGAAACAAACCTATTTCACCATCTATCCATCCTATGGAAAATGAAATCACCGCGCATGCGTACGTACGGAATACCGTCTCCACGCCGTGGTGTAATCTATTTTCCACCACCACCTTACTTGGATGGGTATAATGGTGTAAATAATGACTATATATGATTATTGTAAAGTGATATTGATTCTGAAATATTATACATACACTCCAATACAATTCCATGATCATGGGAACGATATCATCGCTCGTGCGTACGTACGGAATACCGTCTCCATGATGTGATGCGACTCGTTCTAAATGATATTCATTGCATAATGATTATATAAATGAATTGAATGAATGAATATGATATATATTACACTAATAACATTCTGGAAATGAGGTATCTATAACCTAAAGAGAAGAATAAGAATTTATTCGACAAAACATGCATAAGAACAAAAAGTAATAAACACCCGAATAACAAGTTGTAATGAAATATTATTAATAAGAAGCTAATAATATGACCATATGTGATATCATAAAAATTATTATGATTCTGGAATAAGTCAATAACATTATTTAAATCATTATACAGGAGGTTCGGACACGTACAAAGCATATCAGACCTAAGGTAAGTGAAATATCACAATCTCATTTTTATCCGAGATTGTTTATACTTCGGTATTTATTGGGGTGTATTTTATCATCCACATCCATGTTTCCTCAATATGAAATATTATTTCCATCCACCTAAAATTTTTTAAATCCAATTTTACCCTTCGGTGAGTTTTTAGTAAAAGATATGAAAGGAATCTTTTGTCGTTTTTCGTACGAGGTACTTTTTGACTTTTTCGACAAAAGTACGAGAAGAATGTTTTTTTAACTTATACGGAATGAATGGATTTTTAAAACAAAATTTCCAAGAATATTCCTTTACAAGTTTTCAAGTTTATTTTTAATCAACTTCTTTTAGTTTAAAATTGTATGACATGTTAAGAAAGGAAAAATGTTTTTGAAGTAGAAAGGATATTTTCCTCAAGAATGGAGTTCAAGTGTTTTATCAAAATTATTTTCCATATAAGATAATAAAGGGTTATGTTTCTATCCCTATTATTACATGGATTTGATTATGTTGTGATGGAAATATTTTTATGAATTATTTTATCTTATATGAATTGTTTTATGATGTCACGATGTTTAAAGATTCCCATTTTTATTACATGGGTTATGCTATGATGTATGGTTTATGATTTTGTGGCACACATCAGAATGTTATCATTATGAGATGGATGGGACCTATATCCCCCCCCAATGCATTGGGTAAAGATTTTATATCTCATGAGATAGACATGGCTGGAACGGCAGGTTAAACCGGTTCAGTGAAACAAGACTGAAACGAGGAGTGAACTCGGTTCAGAAATGGAATTTATCCACTAAGATAGTCTTGGCAATGAGTCTTGACTAATAAGAAATGATTCTCTATTATTATGTGTGTATGACACAAAGTTTCATTTTTTAAGTTATGATTATTGGGATTACATTTCACAACTATGATTTATCCCATGTTATGATATTATGATCTGTTTTGCAGGTTAAGATTTCCAAAATATTATGTTCTTATGAATATGATGTGATTGATATTTCTTTTGTTTACCCTTACTGAGAATTTGAGCTCACCAATTTATGTTTTCTTTTCCCTAGGATATAAAGAAAGGTTTTAGGTAAGAAAAAAAAGGGGAAGATCTTTATGGGAGATGTTGAAGATCTTTCACCACGATTAGAAGATTATATTCTGAGTTTCCAAAGACACTAAACTATTACGGTCCTTGTGTGTGTGTTTTTGTAATGTACTAAGTATTCGGAAAAAGTAATGTAATGTCCATGTACGTCAAGCTTCGGGTCTCTATAGTTGGTATCAGAGGAAAGGTTTAGTCAACCTTTGGAAACTAGGATGTGAGAACTTTAGTGATATCCCTAGAGATATTTATAAGGTACGTCTAGGGATGTGCTTAAGGTTAAGTATAAGTATAGGTTATAGTACTAGAATTATGGTAACCTAAGATGTTAGATATTGAAGGTACTCCCCCTTTATTATGTTATTTTCCCTAGCATGATTTTTTCCTCTCACACTATTATTTTTGGGTTTTAGACGACGGATGGAACCCGAAGGAACCGTATTGATCAATGTAATGGACAATGCAATGATTGTCCTCCTGAACAAACAAATGTTATGGGAGATGGAGTGAAAAATATTATTTCTATACTTACACAAGCTATGAATCATTCTGGACTTCCAAATGAGCAGAGAAGGGAACAATATTCTATTGAGTCCTTCATGAGGCAACATCCACCTTCTTTCAGTGGGTCTTCTGATCCACTTGTTGCTGAATAATGGATCATTACCACTGAAAAGATATTTTCAGTTCTTCAATGTTCTAAACATGATAAAGTCATCTTAGCAGTATATCGTTTGGAAGGTGATGCTGATCAATGGTGGAATCTTATCAAGAATACGAGGCCAAGAGATGAAATTGAGTCCATGGAATGGGACGAGTTCAAGAACTTATTTTTCAATAAGTACTTCCCTCGTATTCTTCGAACAAAGATGGAGAAGGAGTTTCTTGAACTAAAGAAAAAGGATGATGAATCTGTTGGTATATACGAAGCGAATTTTACAAGGCTTGCAAGGTATGCATCTGGATTTATTATCCAACCTGAAAGTAAAGTTTATCGATTATTCAGTGGCTTAAAACCAAATCTTGGAAGGGAATTAGCTATAAGAGACTTCAGTAGCTATGAAGAAATTGTGCATTGTGCTATCAAGGTATAAATGGAAGTTGGTGTTACTTATCCATCACATATTTTTTACAAGAAACGAAAGATGGAGTTCAAGGAGAAATCTCAGAATAATGGTGAAAAGAAGATGAATGTTTCCTTATGCTCAAAGTGTGGAAAGAAGAATGGTGGAGATTTTCTTAAAGGGACTAGAAAATGTTTTAAGTGTGGAAAATAAGGTCATCGAGCAGCTGAGTGTCGAAGTAATGGAAAAAGGGTTGCTAATGGTGTGAATAAAGAAAAGATTGCCGAGAACGCACCAACAACACTTCAATGCTTCAAGTGCAATGAAATGGGGCATTATGCTAATCAATGCCCTAATCCAAGGGTTAATGATGATCGACATGCGCAACCACTTAAGGAAAAGGACAAAGGGAAGTCACATGCGATCACTATTGGCAATGTTGAATATGACAACGATGTGGTGGAATGATTAAGTGTTTATGTAATGGGATTCCAAAATAATGTTGTATATAGTATGGTGGAATATTGGAATATTTATGTATTGGTCTATTGTGTTTTTCAATAATTTTATGGTACCGGTAACCATGGAAAGTGATTGAGATATTTTTGGTAAGTAGATGATATGCGCATAATGAAGGGATAAGAAGATAATGAGATGTTTGATTGTATTCATGAGCTCATGATTGATTTAAGGACTAAGTGATATCATGGTTTGAGTATAAAGAATTTTGAGGATTTTGGTTTGTGGAAAGTGTTAACTTTTAACTGTATTCATGTTTTCACTAAGGTTCAATTGGTATTCATTATTTAAGAGAATACATGATTTAGGTATTCACATGTTTGTAATTTGACCAACAAGATATATCTTATGATATATTGGGGATAAATGATGGCATTCACGTGATTGTTATGTGACATTTCAAGTAATCATTTTCTTTATACTATGTGCTTGGACCAAAGTATTTTAGATAAGTCTAAATATTGGAATGGATTATGTTGGACATAAGTTAGTATTGTCTAACGATAGAATTTTTTTATGGGATGTTATAGTAATATAGCTTTAGAAAAATGATGACCTGCAGGACGGACGACAGCCCATCGCGTCGGACAAGGCTGTGGGAATCGAACCCACAACCGAAGTGCGACTGGCCTTTATCGCCTACCACTGGCCTACAGGAAGTCCCTGTTTAGTAGAAACTAGTTTTATTATGATATAATATGTATAAGTCCATTTTATGAACCATATATGATTAATCTAAATATAGATCGACTTATTTATATTTAATAACTTTTGTTAACCTTTTTTTTGAGATAGATGGAATGACCCGTCATTCTATCACATGATCTTCTAACACTTCACGAATAACAAATTCAACTTCATTTCTTTAAGAGATGAAGTGGAAATTGTTCAAGGCACGAACAACAGTGAGATTGTACCAAAATAAAGTAAGTATTTATTCTAATTCAAATTCCTCAACTTTAGGGAAATGATCTTGAAAACCAAAAATGTTGTCCTAGTTCTCTTATATCTGATGAATCAGATGGTACCTTAGATCGTCACAAATTTATGGCTTTGTGATTGCTGGCTTTTCCATAGCCATGTTCTCTACCACTCTCCATCAAAACATGATGGTTAGATTTCTCTTCCATATCCATATTTTCACCTATGTGGAAACCCAGTGATTAGTTTATTTGGGTAACCGTTACGTTTCATACATTTGTTTTTAAAAATTGGTTTTGGTATTCCTTTTTATGATATGGGTTTCTATTAAAGAAACTTTCAAGTAGTAAACCATTTATAACCCCAACAAATTTCGAGGGCGAGATTCATTTTAAGGGGGGTAGAATGTAACACCCAGAGATTTTATGAAAAATATTATTTTTAATTTCATTAATGTCTTGTGTTGTACACTACACCAAAAGGAGCTTGCACAACATGAATCCTTGACTTGCCTTGCATTACACGCAATCGCGACCTTCCTCGATAGTGTGTGTAGTACGCAATACCAAGTTTCACTAAACAACGATATGCTATTAAAATATTATTAAAACTAGCCGTTATGAATAGTAATAACCACTTTTTGAAATTTTGTAAATTTTATTTTTCAAAATGGACTTTATTTTTGGATTCGGAATATCAAAATTAGCTTAGGGTGAAATTTTGGTACTTTTCGGATAACTTTCATTTTCTGTTGAATAGTGAAAATTACTAAATTTTAATTAAAAACAACCTTTTTAATCGAAATAATTAATAGTGATAAATTATTAATTTGAGTGGTTTTAAAGTATATTTAGAATATATTTTTACAATTTAATACAATTTTGTTCATTGGATGTAATTTCACATTTAAACCATACATAAACAAGTGTCAGTCTTTTGATAGTTATTATCTCTTAAGAACACGCTATTTGTTTTGAAGATGGGAATTAATTTTTAAATTAATTAATTCAACTGATATGTTTTTAATTTGGTAAAATAGACATCATTTTTGAGTTCATAATATAAAATATATCTTAGGCCTAATTTTTGGTATTTTTCTGGAAACTTTCATTTTTTGATGAATAGTGAAACCACTAAGTGGTAGTTAAGAAAAATGAATTTTTCATAAAACTTAATTTTACTGCTTCTGTGAGTGGAATTTCAAAAATCCGAGAGACACGGTTGATGTCAGTAAGTAAAATGTGATTCAATGAGATGAAAATAATTTTTGGTGAATAATAACTTTTTACTTTTTTACCACGGTTAAAAGTAAATAGGGTAATTACGGGTAAAAATGATATTATTATTACCCTAACACATGTCCTAATTCTATTGGATAAGTTTAATTCGACCAAAAACAACCTTATGAATAAAATATGACCATTTAGGCCCACTTGGATTAGATTAGGACATTTATTATTAATTTATTTAAAGAAGGGTTAAAATAGTTAAAATCAAAGTTTAATAAGTATATCTTTTTTAATATAGGGTAATAAATAAGATAAATTCAACTATAAATATTAATTATAAATATAAAAAGATTTCCAACATAATTATATTTTATTTGTAATTTTTAGACTTTAAATAAGTTAATTTATTTATGACACAAAGATGATGTAGTAATTGTCTTATTTATAACATATTGACATAATTGATGTTATAAATACCAAAATAAATATAATTTGAGACTTTTTATGAATTACACTAATTTTATAGGTTAATATGACATGTTAGTATTTATTTAATTAACTTTTTTCGAACTAATAATTCTGTTATTATTTTCATAAAAATCAATTACTAAATAGTGTCAAAATTGACATAAAATAGTTTTTAAAACAAATATTATATTATTAATTGTTATTTTATTCATAAAAATCTAAGGCTCGGCCAAATGACTTAGATAAGGTTATATATATTAATAATAAAAAACTTGGGGTTTGTTTGGCTGCTTATAGTAAGTTTATTAACCTTATAGTATAAGAACACAAGAAGACACGGTAAAAGTAAAATTATTTAACTTAATGTTAAATCTAAATGATAAGGTTAAAATATGGACCTAAACTTGCATAAATTATATTGGATGATAGTATTTCGACCCATCCCCACCTTAGCTTCTAAATAAATCAATTTGGAGCTATTTAAAACCTAACTTGACTTTATAATAAAATAATATTTTTAGTTTTTCCAAAGGAGCCCCTCTCCTCCCTTATAAAAGGGAACCTCCTCCCCCTCTTCCTCACACCACTTTGAGCCTTCAAGCTCGGACAAACCCTGAAAATTTCTCCTATCCACTTTCCTAGAGATATCATAGAGGTCCTGGTCTTCTTAAAAGACCAATTTTAGTGCCCTAAAAGGAGGTCTCAAAGAAGCACTTCAAAGAAGAGGTAATGTCTGTTACCGATTCTTTCATCTTTATTTCTTCTTCCACTTCTTCTTATTTAGTTGCTTAATTATGAAGTAATAACATCAGTATCACTAATATAATGATATGTTTTTATAATTATGAAACAACCCTATTTCACCATCTATCCATCCTACAAAAAATGAAATCACCGCGCGTGCGTATGTATGGAATACCGTTTCCACACCATGGTGTAATCTATTTTCCACCACCATCTTACTTGGATGGGTATAATGGTGTAAATAATGACTATATATGATTATTTTAAAGTGATATTGATTCTGAAATAGTATACATACACTCCAATACAATTCCATGATCATGGGAACGATATCATCGCTCATGCGTACGTACGAAATACCGTCTCCAGGATGTGATGCGACTCGTTCTACATGATCTTCATTGCATAATGATTATATAAATGAATTGAATGAATTAATATGATATATATTACACTAATAAAATTCTGTAAATGAGGTATCTATAACCTGAAGAGAAGAATAAGAATTTATTCGACAAAACACGCATAAGAACAAAAAGTAATAAACACCAGAATAACAAGTTGTAATGAAATATTACTAATAAGAAGCTAAGAATATGACCATATGTGATATCACAACAATGATTATGATTATGGAATAAGTCAATAACATTATTTAAATCATTATACGGGAGGTTCGGACACGTACAAAGCATATCGGACCTAAGGTAATGGAAATATCACAATCTCATTTTTATCCGAGATTGTTTATACTTCGGTATTTATTGGGGTGTATTTTATCATCCACATACATGTTTCCTCAATATGTAATATTATTTACATACAACTACAATTGTTTAAATCCAATTTTACCCTTCGGTGAGTTTTTAGTAAAAGATATGAAAGGAATCTTTTGTCGTTTTTCGTACGAGGTACTTTTTGAATTTTCCGACAAAAGTACGAGAAGAATGTTTTTTTAACTTATATGGAATGAATGGATTTTTAAATTTTTTTTCCAATAATCTTCCTTTACAAGTTTTCAAGTTTATTTTTAATCAACTTCTTTTAGTTTAAAATTGTATGACATGTTAAGAAAGGAAAAATGTTTTTGAAGTAGAAAGGATATTTTCCTCAAGAATGGAGTTCAAGTGTTTTATCAAAATTATTTTCCATCTAAGATAATAAAGGGTGATGTTTCTATCCCTATTATTACATGGATTTGATTATGTTGTGATGGAAATATTTTTATGAATTCTTTTATCTTATATGAATTGTTTTATGATGTCACGATGTTTAAAGATTCCCATTTTTATTACATGGGTTATGCTATGATGTATGGTTTATGATTTTGTGGCACAATAAGAATGGTATCATTATGAGATGGGTGGGAACTATATCTCCCTCCAATGCATTGGGTACAGATTTTATATCTCATGAGATAGACATGGCTGGAACGGCAGGTTAAACCGGTTAAGTGAAACAGGACTGAAACGAGGAGTGAACTCGGTTCAGAAATGGACTTTGTCCACTAAGATAGTCTTGGAAATGAGTCTTGACTAATAAGAAATGATTCTCTATGATTATGTGTATATTCCACAAAGTTTCATGTTTTAATTTATGATTATTGGGATTACATTTCACTACTATGATTTATCCCATGTTATGATATTTTGATCTGTTTTGCAGGTTAATATTTCCAAAATGTTATGTTCTTATGAATATGATGTGATTGATATTTCTTTTGTTTACCCTTACTGAGCATTTGAGCTCACCCTTTTATGTTTTCTTTTCCCCAGGATATAAAGAAAGGTTTTAGGTAAGAAAAAAAGGGGAAGATCTTTATGGGAGATGTTGAAGATCTTTCACCATGATTAGAAGATTATATTCCGAGTTTCCAAAGACTCTAAACTATTACGGTCCTTGTGTGTGTGTTTTTGTAATGCACTAAGTATTCCGAAAAAGTAATGTAATGTCCATGTACGTCAAGATTCGGGTCTCTACATCACCCATGTTCCCCCGCATGACCCCTCACCCCTGCACCCCCACTCCGTATCCCCCCTGCAGTGTAGCCATGACCCCCCAAAGGTGCTATGATTTTTTTAATTGGTTGGTCATTTTTTTTATTAATTAATTTTTTTTTTGTTTGAATTTTAGTAATTAGGTGAATGAATTACAAATTGATAGGTATATTACTCGTCTCAATTGAGATTTGTACATATCAATTGTGATATGATATTTTTTGTCCATAGGTTGTTAATTAGTGTTTTGTTATCATCAATTTTTAATTAATATTTTTTATTTTTATTTATATTAATTATTTTGTTTGGTTTTTAGAAATTATCTAAATTGAAATTTTATTGTTGGATTCCCGTCTCAATTACAATTTTTCTATTCAATTTAATTTTCATTTTGTATCTCAGTAATTGGTGTTTTTTATAATCATTTTTAAATAGATTTTTTATTTTTTTTATTTTTATTAATTGTTTTATATAACTTTCAGAAATTATTTTAATTGAGGATTCATTGGTGTCTTTCCCGTATCAATTATAATTTTACAATCTCAATTGAAATTTTCAATTTTTACAAGGTAAATAATGTTTTTTATAATCATTTTTTAATTTTATTTTTTAGTTTATTTATTTTTATCAATTTCTTTGTTGAATATTAAATAAAAATCAATTAGTTGGAATATATGATTTTATTTTTGAAAGATAACTATTTACTTTAAATATGTCATAACTCTAAATGAATTATAATTATTTGAATTATAATTTATAACTAGTAGGTACTACAATGAAGAGAAATCAAAATTCTGTATCTCAAAATAGAAAAATCAAGAAAATAAAGAATGAAATTGAAAAAATAATAGTGGGTTCAATTTCTAAAATATTTGCTGCAAGAAGTGAAAAACAGAGTTCATCTATTCAGTTTAATGAGCAATATCTTGGAGATAATGTTTCTAAAGTGAATGAACAATTTATAGAGGAACCTATGACTCAAAGTGTTGATATGATAAATAAAACCGAGGAGGTGGATTATAGGGAGGATGACAATGAAAATACTATTCACATGATTTATGATCTTGGAGATCAAAGCAAGCTTGATCTTGAGAACGATTTGGATGTGAATTATGATCCAGGATTATGGATAAATATCAATGATGTTAAGAGAATTTTGTTGGTTTGATGTGGCCTAATTAAAACATTAAAATAAAATGATGTATTTCCAAAGGAAGTTAGTTTTGGGAGACACTTTACTTCTAATCATTATTTTTGTCTACTTCTTAATGGTGAAAAACACGAAAGGAAGTGGATATTTTATTCTAATGAGTTAGAAAAGGTATTTTGTTTTTGTTGTAAATTATTTAAGTTTAAATCGATGAAAAGTACATTAACTGAAGGGGGATCTAATGATTGGAACAACCTTCTAACAAGGCTTAGGGATCATGATAGAAATTTTGAACACATTGCTAATGTTGTGAAGTGGGTGGAATTTCACAGAGGACTTGAAAATAAACAAAAAATTGATAAAAATATTGAATGTATCATTGAGAAGGAAAGATTTTGTTGGAAGATGATAATTACTAGAATCATTGGAGTTGTGAAGGTACTTACAAAAAATAACATACCATTTTGTGGAACAAATGAGAAGAATTATGAAAAGAATAATGGTATTTTTTGTAAACTTATTGAATTTATTGATGAATTTGACCTAGTTATGCAAGATCATGTTCACTGTGTTGTTAATAATTAAATTCAAAAGCATTATCTTAGTCATAAAATTTAGAATGAATTGATAATTTTGTTGGGGGAATGTAATTAAAGAAAAAATCCTGAAGAAGATCACGAGAGCAAAGTATTTTTTGATTATCTGTGATTTTACTACGGATCTAAGTCTTAAAGAACAAATGTAAATTATCATAATATGTTTGAATGTCAAGGAAGAATTTAAATTTAAGGTGGATGAGTTTTTTCTTGGATTCATAAATGTTGATGACACATCTGATCGTAGGCTTTTCAAGTCACTTGAAGATGCTTTGGTTGATCTTAAACTCAACATTGATGACATATGAGGACAAAGTTATGATAATGGATCAAACATGAAAGGTAAACATCATGGTGTCTAAAAAAGGCTTCTTGATGTAAATCCTAGAGCATTTTACAATCCATGTGGATGTTATAGCCTGGATCTTGCTATATGTGACATGGTAAAATCTAGTGTGAAAGCCAGATTGTTTTTGCATATATGAAAAATATTTATACATTGTTTGAAGTTTCATCGCATAAATGGAATGTTTTAAAGACTTATTTGAAGGGTTTGACACCAAAAACCTTATCAATAACTTGTTGGGAAAGTCACATAGAAAGTATTTGAGCTATAAGAAGACAACCACTCGAGTTAATAAATGCATTGGTTGAAATTTCCAATCATTCTAAACATGATGATGTTGTGATGTTGGATGATAAATGATTGTGTTCCAATGCATTAGATAATTTTGAATTCATCATTATCTCATGAATTCTGTAAATATTTTTAGACAAAGTTAATCATATTAGTAAAATCCTTCAAATAGAAGATATGGATATTGAATATGCAAGTACAAAAATAAAATATTTGATTTTTAATTTTGAAGAACTTCGAGTGGAGGGGTTTGAAGGTTTAATGAATGAATCGAAATAACTTGGACTAAAAGTTGGTATTGATCCAATATTTGAATAAAAAAGAGTTTTTTTAGTAAGAAACAATTTTATGAGGATGTGGAAGATGATTCAATTATAAATTTTTCTATGGAGGAAAAATTTAGAAAAAATTATTTCCTTCAAATTATTGATCAGGACCTTATGTCATTGAGAGAACGTTTTATGCAGTTTGAACACTTCGATGAAATATTTAGATTTTTTTAAAGAAAGTTTTAGAAATATTTATGAAGAACAATTTAAGGAACATTACACTAAATTTCAATGTTTTTTGAAACATGATGAATATGATGATATTTTTGGGGATGAATTATTTCAAGAGCTCATACATTTAAAGTCAATATTTCCATTTGAACTGATAAAATCAATTGATATCCTTGATTTTATCAAGACTTATTGGAAGTTTGGAGGGTTTCAAATGACATGGGTGGCATATAAAGTTTTGTTTACTATACCCATTATAGTTTCATCAACAGAGAGAAGTTTTTCTAAGCGAAAGTTCATTAAAACTTATCTTCAGACTACCATGTCACAAGAGAGATTATGTGCATTGGCAATGATTGGAATTGAAAATGAATTTTTGGATAGAATTAATTATGATGATTTAATTTAAGAATTTTCATCAAAAAATTCCAGGAGAAGTGTTTTCCTTTGAATTGGATTATAAAGTACCATAATCGGGTTCGTGAAGTGCCGTAACATGATTTGGTATGTCATGCTCTATTTATTTGTAATTTTTTATTTTCTTTGAATTGGATTATTTAACATGTTTGATTAAAAATCTATATCATAATTGCAACATCTGAATAAAATTTTAGCATTATAGGACATGGGTTGAAAAAATATTGGTTTCATTTTCTTCCAAAAAAATCAATCCTTTATTTTTATATGAAGTTGGTTTCATGGTTTTACACCAACTAGTAATGTTTTTAACTATTTAGAAGTGTGTTTTTGAATTAAGTTATTATGTTATTTTAAATTTGTGGGTTCAAATTTTATAGGTTTAGAAGAAGAAGAAGTGGGTGATGAAGATAAATATGAGGATGATTCATTATATTTTTCAAAGTCTTAACAGTTTAGTTTTTACAGACTTTAATGTCCTTTTTGATCGGTTTTGAAGTGGTTTAAAAGGTTAAGAAGTGTATAGTTTTTTTATTTAATAAAAGAGGGTTGTTTTGAATTATTTTTATATATAGATGACTGATGTTTTCATATGATTTAAATCCTTCTTTAACATTCCTTTTTATTAGTTTTTCAACCAATACAGATTTAGTTTTAAATATATATATTTTTATTGTTTTTTTACTTTTTAATATTATACGGGTCAATAATAAAATGGTACCACTAAAATTATTTTTTGAATTTAGTATATAATGTGGGTTTAAATAGATTTATAATTTTGGATATTCAAAGTGAGAGCTTTGATCTAGTTTGTTATGGTGTAATCATTTTACTATCTATATTTAAAGGGCAACATTTTTATAGTTTGTCTCGAGCAACAAGATTTTTCAGGATGGTCCTGTAAAGAAATAGTGTTGAGTTTATCTATATGATGGATTAGGAAAAGTGTTTTATGATTAAATTTATAAAATTAAAATATTATATTATTGTCATGATGGACTACCTTAATAGCTAAATGGTGAGATGAACACTAAATTGGGATTATTACTTAGTGAAATATGGATTTAATCCCACTAATTATTATGATTGAATTTTATAAGGGGTCATCATTTTAATGAGACACGTTTAATAAGATCCCTATTAAATAATTTTAAAACATGAAACTCATTTGATAAAATATTTTTTTGTATATACAATGAAATCATTATTATCTTCAATATTAACTTTGGCATCAATATTGGATAAGGAAAAATTTAATGAATGTACTTTTCAGGGCCAGTAATAAAACCCTAGAATAGGTATTAAACAAGAAGCATAGTTCTATATGTTAGAGAAACCCCTTTTTGGGAAAATAACTGGTGAATCCATTAAAAAACAAATTTATACTGCCAGGACCCCCTCTACTATTACCCATTTCTTGGATAGAGATAAAGAGGAGTGACCCTTGAAGCCTTCCTCTAATATGCCCTAGGTTGGAAACTAGCACTGAGGGTATAAAACATAAAATGGGAAGCCTTACCCTCATTTATAAATTTAAGTACATTATGAAAGATAAAAAACACCGATCAAAATCACATCATATAAATAATCCAAGATAACATACAATAGAATAATTTTTTTTTCATTTCATATAGAAATAAATGCTAAAAAACTCTTAAGTTGCATCTCTTATGTAAACTCTCCACTCCAAGACTGTACAATCCAACTCAATCATCAAAGCTCTTTTGTAAACCCTAAAAATAGTTTATATTTATATAGGGTGAGCATAAATTGTGTACTCAATAGGATCCTCCTTAGGTCCTCTTAATCTAATGTTATAAAATCATACTAATACACTAGTGAATAAAGAGTATATCCAATATGCACCTAACAGGTCAACCACTTATTCCCAAACTCACCAAGGATCACTCAACAAACTATACTTCCAAATTATACTAAAATAATATTAGAAGAATATAATCATAGGTTTATGGCAACCAATTCTCCATTTGTTTTCTATTATCACACCCCAAAACCAAACTTATTGTGCTCCCATCCCTTCTTACTTGATGTGGGTTGGGTCACAACACTACTTACCCTAACTCTCACAAGGCCTAATATCTCATGTTTGAATTTGGAAAAAATCAACATATCACATCATCACATCCTAACCACATCACATCCGCATCTATCTCACAGAACTAGAGCGATAGTGTATTGTGAACATGAAGGAAATCAACCTCATTCCCTCCTTCTACCATACACAAGACCCACTATATAACCATTGTCCCATCATTACCACACCATTGGGTATACCCCATGACACTACCACACCTTACATGATCATACCGAACTCAGGACTTCAAAACTAGTTTACTACTAAAGAGAGACAAAGGATGAGGGGGTAATCATCCATATATCTTCATAAACCAAGATATTGGGGAAATAACCTAGAACCAAAACATTTTGTGTTTTTATAAAATATTCTACTTAGGTGGGGTGACTTTAAAAATCACATAAAAATACATGGTATAAAAGATATACAAAAATACCAGCCTATGGGTGCATACAAAAAATCTTATAACAATTCATATATTCCACAACATAATCACTAATACCTATCCACATCCATTACTACTTATATAACACCAACCATCCAAAAACCACACAAAACAACTATAATAACCATCTACCATTTCATTATTATTCATTCACTCACCAATTTCTAGATTTAAATTCATCAACCAAAATTTGTCTCATTATATGTTTATTTTCTATATTCAAAGATATACCATTATCATCCATCACCCACATTTATTCCCATTTTTACTCATTTATTCATTCATTTATATCTCAATTACAATATACATCTATTTTTTTCCATCCATAACCCAATTTCCACATTTATTAATTCATACCATACCTTGATACATGGAATCACTAAAAAATATCACATCATATACCAAACACATCACATTTTCATATCCCACACAATAATAATAAACCATTATATTCCAAGTATATAAAAACCTAGAACAATTTCATTCATGTCCTAATTATCTAGAGAATCCCTTAAATTACTAGCTATAATTATTACTCTTTTTTGTGAGGGGTTTCTAGTAAACAGACATAGTAACAATTTAGGCTCTCAACAATAAGGAATACACATCATTCAAGGGGATCATACCAATAAGTGAAATTCACCCCAAACTGTCTTCAAATCAAGGAGGAAAAAATATCATTGAAATAAAAAAGGCACACAAAACTTTATTTATATTAATTTACCACATATTTTAATATCATAATTTTATTTTTTATTCGTGTTATTTTATTTATAATAGTAGTATAATAAATAATACATTAAATAATGAAAAAATATGATTAAAATACATGCAAAACAATTCTTTTATTTATCACATCCTATAATTTATTTTATCTTCTTTAAGTTAGTTCATGCTAATTACCCTGTGAAAAAAGAATGATAACCTCAAAATTTACACAAAATAATATAGATAAGTCATGAATCCCATAACTTAATTTATTTTCACATTATAACACAAAAAATATAGGATATAGAAAGGATAATCATACTAGAACATGTGGAAGAGGCTCAAACTTATCTCAGGAGGCTAGCTAATCTTGAATGAAGGAATTTCAATCTCCCAAACTTAAATAATAACCTAAGAAAATAAAACCAATAGGACTCTTATATTTAGATTATAGTAGATACAATTGGGAAATATTTCCATAATATTTGTTAAATTACCATATTTTATT
This sequence comes from Viscum album, assembly GCA_963277665.1. NCBI lineage: Eukaryota > Viridiplantae > Streptophyta > Magnoliopsida > Santalales > Viscaceae > Viscum > Viscum album. The sequence continues at coordinate 485,052,618 of OY728121.1, forward strand.
TCATATTACCTAGTTTCTATTTAATTCCCTTACATAATTCATTTTTAGTCTCTCAAAAATAAGAATGTTATGGTTTAGATCAAAATTCCTTCCAAAAGACTTAAACCCATGAATTTCAGTCAATACTACCCTTTATTTTCATGAAATTTCATTAAAGGTATTATGGGGAAGAAGATATGGTAAAAATATATTAAAATTGATACCCTTACATGAGAAGGGATATCTGTATAAGGGTAATATTGACTAAAAATAAGGCTTACCCCTACAAATATTACCTTCACACATGATGGGTAGTGTTACCCACACATGAATACCTTTAATAATTGATTAATACCATCTATATGTATGAATTTGATGTGATATATTCTACTTATATGTTGAAATAAAACTTACCTTCGATCGCCACCATGCTATGGGCTATGGAATGGTTGAATTTACATAGATTTTTTGACCTACGATTCTAGTGAACATGACTTAGATACCCCCTGATTTCTATTTTGTCCCTATTCTTGTGCACTTTGGACTCAGCAGGCTTCCATTTATAACAAACCTAATGCCTTGGGTGTTTACCCTTTCCTAATTTCTATAGGTGGATTTACCAAACACCATACCCTCTAAAACTGTCAGACAAAATATTTCACTCACCATGGTGTTCCATTTTTTCAAAATGGTTAGGCTTCTTGGATAGCCTCCAAAAAGACCAAACTCTTTAACACATAACTCCAAAATTGATACCACCACACCCATAACTACAACGCGGTGTACCCCAAAATGGCCAAAAAGACTATCCAGCCTCCAAAATACATCTTAAATCTCTCAAAATACCTCCAAACCTAGGAAAATAAAGGGGGAAGGAGGGAGATTATGGAAGTATAGGCCCTTAAATCAAATACCTATCAAATTATTTTTATCCCAAAGAATTAAAATGAAACCCAAAAAGGAAAGATAAAGGGGATCCAGACAACAAAAACATGAGATACTTCTCATAAACCTCACTATAAAAAAACACGACCACCACCAAATAAAGAGAAATACTTAAAAACATGACAAAAACCCCCGATATCTCACTCCTAGAAAATACACCTCTCAAACAGTAATGACACCACCCATAAGACACAAGGGATAATAGAAGATCAATGGTTCACAGATTTTACACTTCCATAATAATTTCCATTAAGATCAAAAAATCACAAAAAATGTACCACATGCAGTCATAATAACCCAACCAACAAATAATATCAAAAACTTTTTATCATCCCTTTTACATATATTAAGAGTGGAAATAAGAATATCATCAACGAAATTCAGATTCATAGGAAACTGCTTTCATTACCAAAAATTAAATGTTTAGCCTCTCATATAAGGTGATACCAAAAGTTTATCTATAATAATATAACATAATAATAATAATATGAAACATATTGGAAAGAAATACCTTCACATTGATTCTAAACAAAAGGCATAAAAATTTAGGGTAATGATTTCATGTCAGAAAAATATTCATGTTATCCAAAATTTAACACAATAACATTTTGTTTGGAAAAAATATATTTTAAAAAAGGAATATTAATATTTAAATAAAATAATTAATAAAATAGTTCATCATGGCCTATTTTTAATGTATTTAAATTCATTTAAAATAAATCATCATATTCATAACATCAATAATTTTACCGAGGCATGCTTTCAAATAACAATATTCACATGATTTATCATCATACATCATTCTTGACATGATTAAATTAAATATTTTTTAATTACTATAACACATAGGTAACATGATTTTAATTATCAAAATATAACTATACATGCATATCTTTAATGTTTTATAATTATCATGATCAACTACAATTTTTTAATTATTTTATTATCAATGAAAACATACTTTCTAGGTATATAATTTATGAAATGATTTTACATTAATAATCTAATATCACATGCCCATGTTATGTAACATTAAATCATGCATACATTCCATATATTTAGAAATTATTTCATTGTAATGACGTTAATACTTACTCTTCATGTCACATGAAAATACTTAAAATAAACCACTTACTCTCAATCAAGTATATAGATCTTTTAAACAAAAACACACAAAATGGAATTTATGAAATGTTGTATAAGAAGAAAAACATTGGAATCACAACATATTACCCATTATTTGAAAGAATAAATAGATTAATTCATGTGAAAGTTCTAAACTTTTAATGGGTTATCACTAAGCATGTTGACCATCTTACAAAAATTTCAAAAATAAATGGAAAAATCTAGTATTGTAGAAAATTCCTAACACATGTTTATAAAACATAATGGTAATATGAATTGTACAAAATCATATGGAATGTATTAAAAGAATTTTATTTCAGTTCATACATATGGAATCTTTTAAAGTAAACATATTTTATAAAGGCTTCAAAATACCACAACATGGATACTTTAAAAATGATTTACTTTCATGGAATTAGTTTAATATTTTATAAATTTTAACAAAAATAATGGAATTTCAATTTAATAGAAAACATATTTTGAGAAACATGGTATTAACAAATGATACAAAAAATTATAATTATGATATTTTAACCATTCTTCTTCATTAATTAGAACTCATTAATAGGCCACTAATGTCAGTTTTTAGTAATTTTTTTTAATTTCTAACATGATTTAAAATTTTCTTTTTAAAACTAAATTGACATCTTAGTAAGGAAAACTAAGTATCTCATCATCTAATTATTTTTAGGAAAGAATGTTTTAACTAGTATGTATCAATTTTAATATGTATATATATCACAATTTAAAGACTACATCACTTCAATACAATTTATTAAAAGTAAACACTCTAATCATATTCACAACTCAAATCCGAACTAAAATTATTGAAATGGTTTAGAAATCATTAAAGGAAAAAATGCACTTGTATAATTTTAGTCACTTAGAGAATGGTTAAAAATACCTTGAAACAAAAAATTAGTTTCTAAAACATACAAATTATTCCTTGAAAACCATTCATTAAAAACTCTATAAGTATCCAAACAAATTTTGATGGATAAATTTTAATTCATTATTTAAATAATTATAACAAAATTTCTTCAAATTTCTTTGAAATCATAAGACTAATTTTTTATAGAAGACAATAAGCCAGTTACAAGATAATTTTAAAAATCATTATAATCATTTTTAATAGAAAAATTATCACCAATTGAAAGACAAAGTACATCATGGTTTAAAGAAAGTCAAGAATCCATTACTAAATATTTTTAACCATGTAAATCAAAACTTTAAATCATTTTTTGTTAGGTAAATATCAATGTGTATATGTTCAGAATCAGAGGATGAAAATAAAGTATAGTGAACAATAGTAAATATACCTTCACATAATGACACATGACAAGGGAAAAGTTTTCAAAATAAACATAAATAGAGATATCACAAGTATATAATCATGGGAATACATCCACTGCATTAAGATATTTTTCACTTTGGGTGGACCTAACTCACCTGTAAGAATTTAAAACACATCATGAAATAATGCATCCTGAGAAGAGGAATGTCCCCCCCACTTTATAATCTTTAATCCAAAACATAAATTGCTATAAAAAATCAAATCCCTAATCTTGGTAACATAAAATTCACTTAAATTCATATAATTAGGTTAACTTAATTCCCAAGTTTACCCTATTCAAACAGAAACACAAACACATATAATTCATATACCTTTCCTTGGTCTCTACCCTACAATAAGTAACACTTCACTTGATTTTTTGGTAGACTAAGAGACCTTGTGTTGGACCATGGGGGGCCCTAAGATCCCATATCCTAATCAGTATCCCTAGACTATGTCATGCACCAAGATCAATTGATACAATTTCCCTATCAACCCACACAATCCACATAGTTCAAAAATAAAATATACATCTAATATCTCAACCTAGATTTTATACCACTACGTCACAACCTACCCTCCACTAGTACCCCCTTTTGGGATGAAAATTAATAAAAGGAGTGTACCCCAAATTTTGTCCCCAATAGGCCCTGAATTTCAACTAACACTGAGGGTATAAAACATATAATGGGAGGAATTTCCATTAGATATTAATTTAAAGACAATATATAAGATGATACACATCGATCAATACCATATCATATAAATAAACCAAGATACCATAAAATAGAATATAACAAATCATGTTATGTCATAAAAAATAAAAATACAAAAGAAATGAAAAAATAACTCCTAAGAAGCATCTCCAATGAAAACACTCCACTACAAGCTAGTATGATCCATTTTGATCACCAAATCCCTCTCGTACACCTAAAAAAACTTATATTTACATAAGTTGAGAATAAAATATATAATTAGTAGGACCCTCCTCAGTAATTCTCATGAAAATGTGAGAAAAACATACTAATACCCCATTTAATAAATAATAGATCCAACATGAACTTAACAGGTCAACTACCCATTCTAAACCTCACTAAGGCCCACTCACCAAGTAACACATCCAAGGTATACCAAAGTAATATCATAAAAATATAATCATAGGCACCCCATAACCACTTCCCCACTAGTTTTCTACTCCCAAGCCCTAATAACAAACATCCTGTACTCCCATACCTTCCCACCTGATACGGGTTGGGTTATAACTCTTCCCACCCCAACTCTTGCAAGGTCTAACATCTCATATTGGAATCAAGAAAAATTCACATATCACATCATCACATAATTACTACATCACATCCATATCCATTATTTTGGAACTAGATTATTAGGTTAACATGATTATAAAGGACATAAACCTCATGCTATCCTCATACCACAGATAACCCCCAAAATATAACCATCATCCCATTATTACCATACCATTAGGCACACCACATGTCACTCCCATTTCTTTCATGACCATACCAACCTCAGGATATCACAATCAGTATAATAATAAAGTAAAATAGGGGAATAGTGGGTAGTAATCCATCTACCCTCACTAACATATATGTTGGGGAAAACACTTGGAACCGAAAAATTTAGTGTGAGTATAAAATACTCAATTCATGTGGGGTGAATTTAAAAATCACAAGAAAATAAAAAGTATAATAGATAAACAGAAATCCAAGACTAGGGGTGAATATAAACAACCCTATAACAATTCATATATTCTATAACTTCATCACCACTACCGATACATAACCATCACTTCTCTATAACACTAACTAGAAAAAAACCACACAAAAGATCTATAATAATTATCTTTATTTCCATTTTTATTCATTCACTCACCTAATTCTAGGTTTCCATTCATCAACCAAAATTTTCTTTATTAAAAATTTGTTTTACATATTCAAATACATGCTATTATCTGCCATCACCCATATTTATTCCCATATACTACTCATTAATCCATGAATTTATATATCAGTTACAACCTACATCTATTTATTTATAGCCACAACCCAATTTTAACATTTATTAGTTCATCCCATACCATGGTACTAGTCATAATTAGAAAACCAAACATCATATTCCAACCACCTCACATTTCATAACCCACATAGCTGTAAGAAACCATCATATCCCTATCCTAAACAATACATGGCCCAATGTCATTCATGTTTTTATTATCTAGATAGTCCACTAAATTACAAGTTATAATAATTATTCATTTATGAGAGGTGTTCCAAGGAAAAAAACACAACAATAATTTAGGCTCTCTATAATAAGTAATATATAACATTAAAGGAGATCATATAAACATGCGAAATGTTTCACATAATTTATTCAAAATAAAGATGTCAAAATATCACAGAAATACAAAAAAATACATACAATACATTAATTCTATTAATTTTCTACCTCTTTTTCTATCATATTTTTATTTGTTTATTAATGTTATTTTATTTATGATAATAATAGAAACATAAATAAATGAAATAAAAAAGAATTATGAGTAAAATACATATTCAACACTTATTTGATTTTCACATCCTCCAATTTATTTTAACTTCTTTAAGACGGTTCATACTAATTACATTGTGAAAATTAAAATCATGATAACCTCATAATTTTTAAAAAATAGTATTGATAAATATTGAATCCCCTAACTTAAGAGATTTACACACTACAACACCAAAAATATAGGAGAGAGAAAATATAATCAGCTTGGAATATGGGTAAGTGGCTTAAAATAATCCCAATAGGCTAGAAAATATTGAATGAAGGAATTTGGATCTACTAGACTCAAAGAAGAACCCCATACACTCAAAAAAAGAAGACTATCTGATTAGAATAGTATATAATATTTGAAATTTTTTATAGAATACTTGTTAAAATATTATTTTTATTTCATATTAATCAGGTTTCATTTAATTATCTTATAAAATTCATTTTATGTATCTTAAAAATAATAAATTCACGTTTTACATCATTATTACTTAAAAAATATTTAAACCCTAAATTCTTAGTCAATATTCCCATTTATTTTCATAAAAAATATATTATAGGTCAAGTGAGAAAAAAACCTGAAAAAAATAGATTAAAAGAGACAACCTTATATAAGAAAGTAACCCTGTGTAATGGTAGATTTGAATTACCCTTAACTCAGTTTGGATAACCCATACACAAGAATTGATCTACCTATGTACGTGACAAAAAAAAGTTTCTACATTTACTTGGCTAATGAAAATGCGGCCTGACCCCTATGTGGCTTACCTTCACACATGATGGATGGAGTTACCCACACATGAAGTTCTTTATACATGGATAAAGGATAACTATATGTAAGACACTGATGTGAGTGATTATAGATATACACAGAAAGTAAAATTACCTATATCTTCCACCATGCCATGGGCTATGATATGGTTGAATTTCCTTAGATATTTTGACCTTCCATGCTAGATACCATGGCATAGATACCCCCTCTCTTCCCATGTATTCTCTCTCTCGTGTGTTAAATCATATCACGCTTCTGATACCGAAACTCCCAATCCCTTTGGTGTTTCCTTTAACCAATTTTCTATTGGAGGAATCACTTGACGCCACACCCTTTGAAATTGCCAGGTGAACCATTTCAATCATCATGGTGCACCATTTTTCCCAAAATAGATAGGCTTCTTAGCTATCCTACAAAAATCCCAATATCTTTACCATAAAAGTCTAAAACAACCACCACCATGACCAACACTATGGATTTGTGTACCCCATAATGGACATAACCACTCTCCAACCTTTGGAACACCTCAAAACTCTCTTACAAAAACCTCCAACCATAGGAAAATGAAAAGGGATGAATTATGATGGGCTAAGACATTACATAAATACTTGTTATAAGTAATTAAATGATTCACTAGAAGTATCTTTCTAATTCTAGTGACCATATAACCCAAGTATAAAAAGAAACATGAAAAAATGGATTCATAAATTGTGATAGACAAATTGGAAATATTCTATAAAAAAATAATGGAATGAGAGTTATGATGTATCAAAGGCACTCTTTAGTGAAATATTATAGAAGGTGAATCAATATATACTCATTTAATCAATATTATTGGGAACATCAATGAATTGGAGAGATTGGAATGACCTCTTAGGATTTATCTAGCCATAAACTTCATTTGATATCCATATATTCAAAGGTTCTGATATTTCATTTTGAATTACAATATGAATAAATTCAATAATATCTTATTCGATGTCCTCAATATATTGAGGATCTTTGAGAAGGATATGGTTGGTTAGATATCAAGTTCCATGATGATGGTGTAAAAATAAAAGTGTTAATTTTTTGGATAGAAAGAAAATAATAGGTCATGGAGAGTCTACACCACCATAAAAACCAAAGAAAATTAAGAAAGGACAGTGCTTTCATTATGGAAAACTTTTCCATTTGAGATGAAACTATCTAAAATACCTAAAGGGTTATGTGAAACTATACAGAGAGTCCACAAGAGGTATTAATGTTATAAAATTGAATTATTTTATTTTGAAAGGTATATGATACCATCTCTATATCCCAAAAGAGTTTTAAATACACAAGAGTTCAAAATTTATGAAGGATTAGAGATTAGAGATTAAAGTATATATTCAATAGATGGATCAAGGGGTTGCTACATCGCAATATTTAATGTGGCGGATTACTTAAATATCAAATGGATCAAAATAAATATTGTGTTCTTATATTATTGTCTACATATTATATGATAAGAGGTGATATTGTAAACAAAGTTCCATTATCAATGAATGAGATGATTATTTTTATACATATTATTTTGAATGATCTAATTATATAACATGTCTAAAAATAATAAATTATTATTTTTAGAATAATGTTCCAAACACATAGAATACCATAAATTATGTAGAAGTAATAGTTTATTTATTTAATATTACCTCTTCCAATATTTTTTTTTGTTTTCAAACCACTTTTAAAAGGTGAAGTGGGAACCACACAACCATCGGGGAGAAATATGACCACAAAATTTCAAGCAAAAAAAATTCAAAATTTTAAAAACTAGAATTCAAATTTCAAATTACTAAAGAACATAATGTGTGTATGATCGAGCCTAGATCCCAGTACACTGGCCCTGGAACCACGTCACTACCTCGAACCAGCCATATGCAGAAACTAACCATCCTCCCAACACCATCTCTAATTAACAAGAAAAGGCATGCCAACAGGATACCAAAGTGAGAAAACATAGCCGATGAAATATGTGCCACCTGGAGCACCGACATTCACTTGAGAAGTACATCCCCAAACCCCTTTGGAAACCTTTTCACCAAATCAATTGGAAGAGGAGAAAAGGAACCTAAATCAAGAGTAGATATTGAATTGGATTCAACCTCACCAGTAGGATAAAACCAATGCCCGAATGGTTATCTCCTTCAAAACCCACCCAAGAAACCTCGATGTTCACCATTGATGTCTTAGCAACCAAAAAAAATCCATATCAATCAGTCAGAATCTAGGACCGAACCACCTCTAGTCTAGACCGCTCTTCATCTATCAACTAATGGATAGAAAAACCAAAGCAATGAAAAAGGATCCACCAAATCCACCAGTAACGAGCCAGAATATTCAATAATATAGAAAAAACCATCTTCGATACCCACCAAAAAGAACACTAACTAGGGATAACAGACAAGAAACACCAACACACCAACACACCATCCAACCATTGTAGAAAAAAATAGAATCACTAGGAACCTAAACCAACCGATGATGAAAAGAATCTTAGAAGAATTGATACTTCCACACCTTATTACGAAAACTGAAGGAATCCATTGAGGTTGGATATGGAATCCCTCATTTTTATTATATAACTTTTTAGTATATTGTACATGTTGGAATCCTCATGTGTTAATCATGTTTTAATAATCACAAATCTCATTACTGTTAATTAATCTTGATCTTCAGTGCACATCTTGATAATGCTCTTCAAACTCAACAATAGGTGCATATCATGTTTTTATAATAACAAATCTTATGGATGTTAATTACTCTTTACATGTTTTATACATAATTACAATTCTCTCATATATTATCTCTAATGAGTAACCTTAACTCATATTCTGCATATCACTGTCTTAGTCCAAATACAGATTTTTTGTCTAAGTATGGACTCACCGTGACCAGACACCGTGACCAGACACCGTGACCAGACACCGTGACCAGACACCGTGACCAGACACCGTGACCAGACAACGTGACCAGACACCGTGACCAGACACCGTGACCAGACACCGTGACCAGACACCGTGATCAGACACCATGAAGAAGACACCGTTTCCATGATCACTATGAAACCGTTTCTTAAGATTTTGTCAATATTATTTTAAATTATGCTAACAGTCATATTTGTTGTTTTTAATGCAATTAATGTTATTTAATGTTTGTTGTTGGCTTGATAGGAAACCATATCTCGTACCTATGAAAAGGGAATCATTACTACTGCCAGAGTCCATGGAATATAAAGAAGATTGAGCAGCATTAGAGGGATGACGTGCGCTTGACACGTCTCGACACATATACTACAAGACATGCGAGCTCTGTACTGAACCGAAGAAGAATCCGGAGCACAACTATGAAGAACACATTGAATGATCCTCAAAGAAGTTCCATACATGCAATCCTACATTTTTGAAGAACACACGACGAATCAAGAGATCATTCTCACTCCTGTAGAAGACAAGATGAACTACAACACTCTGTTTTTCAATAGAAAAACCAGAGAAGGACTCAGAAGCACTCCTGCTGAATCCAATGAGTCCCGAGCTGCATTGATAATCACTAGAGATTTCTAAACTCTTATCTATCTTCTCTACGTGATTTATTTATTAACTTTTGAGCAGTGTGGTGTACTCTGTATTTCTTATACACACACTTTCTCTTGCACTGAACTGGAGGATATCAAAATCCTCACTCCAAATCTCTTATCAGTTGTTTACCCACGTCAACTGTGGAAGAGGTCCTTGTGTGACCTGGTCTTTGCTTTGTTTCCCACGTAGAACAGTGGCAGAGGTCCCTGTGTGGCCTGGACAGTTTTGTAAACTGTTATTAACCCCGATCCAAGGTGTGGATCAAATTTATATAAATTTGAGAGGACTAAGTCTCAGCTTGAGACTGAACCTCTTGTTATATCTGCTGTGCATCTTTTATTTAAGTTTAATGTATACGACATATATTATATTTATTCCACTGCTATTAATTTATAATACAAAATTATTTTGAAGCTACTTTGATAGTTAAATTAGCAAGTGTTTACACTTATTGTAAATTAGTAGATTAGTTTCAAAAGCTAGTTTGATCTTATGGTTAAACTAACTGAGACCTAATCAATCTTTGAGAAGCTAAGTGAACATTTACAATCTGTATAAATTCACTACAGTTTAACTTATTTTATAAATTGGGGGATTTTAACTAGACAATGTTTTAACAGAAATTTTAATTAGAAATCAATTCACCCCCCCTCTTGAGTGTCCACTCCGACCAACATTTGGTATCAAAGGTTGTTTAAATATTTTCAAAAAGTACTCTGTTTTTCAACTGTGATTTTAGTTGTATTTTAAAGTTCTTAAAATTTCTGTTATTTATAAATCTTTATCTCTTTAAAATCTTTGCTTTAAGTAAGATATCATGGATAATAGACTTGAAGGTGCTGCTACTAACAGACCACCTTTCTTCAATGGTACCAACTATGCCCAATGGAAACTTAAAATGAAAATTCATTTAGAAAGCATAGGTTTTGATATATGGACTGCTATAGAATTAGAATATAAAACTCCTACAACTGTTAGATCCACTTGGGATGAACCTACAAAGACTACTCACAATAATAATTGTAAAGGAATGAATGCCCTGTACTGTGCTTTAGGAGATGAAGAGTTTAACCGAATTTTTGCTTGTAAAACTGCTTTTGAAATTTGGGATACCTTAGCTGTTTCTCATGAAGGAACAACCAATGTTAAGGAAATGAGATTAAATACTTATACTATTAAATATGATAATTTTAAAATGAAAAATGATGAACCTATTTATGACATGTATCTCAGGTTTAATGAGATAGTCAATACAATGAATTCACTTAGAGAAGCTGTTCCGGCAAAGGAACAAATTATGAGAATCTTGAGATGTTTATCAGACCGATGGAGAGGCACATCTGTTTCAATCAGAGAGTCATGTGACATTTCTGCTGTACCTATTAAAGAACTCATTGGTAAGCTTATGATGTATGAGGAAGAACTCAAGGTAAACAAAGAAGAAGAAGATGAACCTAGAAGAAAGTCTGTTGCTTTCAAATCTTCAACTTCAAAGGACAAGGATAAGGAGAAACTTCACGCTATAAACGAGAGTTCAAGCTGTGAAGATAGTGAAAGTGCTTCTGATAGTGATGCTGAGATGGCTCACATTTCCAGAAGATTTAAAAAGTTTTATAGGAAGAATAAGTTTTTCAGAAAATCAAATTACAAAGGAAAGTATGAAAATAAGGAACATTGGAAGAAGGATTGGAAAAATCCAGATAAAAGTAATGAAGTTGTCTGTTATGAGTGCAAAAGGAAAGGTCATATTAAAGTAGACTTCCCAAAGCTCAAATTCAAGAAGAAATATGATTACAAGGACAGTAAGTACAAAAATGCTATGAAGGCTACTTGGAGTGCTTCTGAGGATAGCTCCACTGAATCTGAAGTCTCTGAAACTGAACACAGAAATAAGGAAAACATGTGTTTTATGAAAAACACTTCTGAGGTAATAGCTGAAACTCCTGCTTTAAATTCTTATTATTCTGGAGATGATACTGACTCTGATAACATGTCAAAATCTGAACTATTTGAATATTGTGATATGTTAGAAGAAACCTGTAATGAGCTTAAAGACAAATACAATGGTTTAAAGAAACAGTATGCTTTAACTATTAAACATAAATATGATCTTGATATTGAAATGGAAAAGAATGCTCAGTTACTTAAAGAAAACACTGAACTGAAATTATCTAATGAGCAACTCAGAAAGGATTTAGAGAAATTCACAAATGGAAAGGATACACTAACTCAAATGCTAGGAAAGCAATTTGCACCAAAATACACTACTGGAATAGGCTACAAACCTGGATAGATACAATTTACTAAGAATATATTTATTCCTAAATCTGGACAGAATGCTGCTAATTCTAGTTCTGGACATTTATATGCTTCAACTAGTTATATTCATAGTTATGGATCTAATAAGGTTTATCTTTCAAAGTCTATTGATTCTACAACTTTCATGAGACCCATAAGACAAATTTGGGTACCAAAAGCCTTGATTGCTAACTTGTCTGGACCCAAGAAGATCTAGGTACCAAAATCATTTCCTATCTAAATCTGTTTTGTAGGAAACCTGCTTAAAGAGCTCCTGTAGGAAGACCTGGTACTTGGATAGTGGATGTTCAAGACATATGTCTGGATACTTCTCATGCTTTAAAATCTTAGTCAGAGTTGATGGAGGTTTTTTCACCTTTGGTGATAATTCTAAAGGGAAAATCATCGGCTTAGGCCAGATTGGTAACACTGACTCAGTATTAATTTCTAAAGTTTTATTTGTTGATGGACTTAAATATAATTTGTTAAGTATTTCTCAGTTATGTGATGATGGTTTTAATGTTAATTTTGAAAATGATTCGTGCAATGTTTTTAATTCTAAACATGCTTTAGTATTTTTTTCCCTGTGAAATGAAAATTTTTATGCTGTTGATTTAAATTCTTTAGCTAAGCAGAATATTACTTGTTTAAATGCTTTTCATAAAGAGTCTTGGCTTTGGCACAGAATATTAGGACACTGGAATATACACTCGCTTAGAAAACTTACTAAGAAGAACTTAGTTAGAGACCTACCCAAACTTGAGTTTCCAAATGAAAAAGTTTGTAATCCCTGTCAAAAGGGAAAACAACATAAAGTTTCTTTCAAATCAAAGAAAGAAGTGTTAACTTCTCAACCTCTCGAGTTGGTTCACATGGATTTATTTGGACCATCTAGAGTTTCTAGCTTAAATGGTAAGCACTATGTCTATGTCTTAGTAGATGAATTTTCTAGATATACTTGGGTATATTTTCTAGCTCACAAAAGTTAATCTTGTTCTTACTTTGTTAAATACTCCAAATCTGTAGAAAACCTTATTGGACTTAAGATTAAAACTCTGAGAAGTGATCATGGCCGAGAATTTGAGAATCATGAATTTGAATCTTACTGCTCTCACAACGGCTATAGTCACAATTTCTCTTCCCATAGGACACCCCAGCAAAATGGTGTAGTAGAAAGAAGGAATAGAACTCTGCAAGAAATTTCTAGAACTATGCTTAATGAGTATGACCTACCCGTTTATTTTTGGGCTGAAGCTGTAAATACATCTTGTTATATTATCAATAGAGTCTCAATCAGACCTGTTCTTAAGAGGACCCCTTATGAGTTGTGGAACCATAGGAAACCTAAGGTTAACTACTTCAAAGTCTTTGGCTACAGAGTCTTTATTCTTAATACTAAAGATAATCTTGACAAGTTTGCATCCAAGAGTGATGAAGGAATTTTCCTAGGTTACTCTATTTCTAGTAAATCCTATAGAGTTTTCAATAAGAGAACCAAGTGTCTGGAAGAATCTGTTCACATAAAGTTTGATAAAACTGATCCACATGAGCCTAAAACCTCTCTTGAAAATCTTGAAGATGATCTCTCTGTTTTGAACCTTAATGGTAAAAACAGTGGACCTATAGTTAAAACGTCCAGTTCTGGAAATTTTCCAGAACTTGTTTCTATTGATTCCCAACCTATTGATGAACCTGAAATTTCTAGCCCTACCTTTACTAGATCAACTAGAATTCTGAAGAATCATCCTTTAGATGCTGTTGTAGGAAATCTTGACAGAGGGACACAGACTAGAGCTTCTCTTAGAAATCAGGTTGAACATCAAGCCTTCTTGTCACAGCTTGAACCTAAAAACATTGATGATGCTATTAATGATGAATTTTGGGTAATTTCTATGCAAGAAGAACTCAATCAGTTTGAAATAAATAAAGTTTGGAATCTTGTTGAAATACCTAAGGACACTTTCACAATAGGCACAAAATGGGTGTTTAGAAACAAAGTAGATGAATCCGGAAACATAGTTAGAAATAAATCTAGACTAGTTGCATAAGGCTATAGTCAAGAAGAAGGTATTGACTATGAGGAGACTTTTGCTCCAGTAGCCAGATTAGAAGCTATTAAGATTTTACTTGCTTATACTGCACATCTACATTTCAAACTATATCAAATGGATGTCAAGAGTGCATTCTTAAATGGATATATTGCTGAGGATGTTTTTGTTTAATAACCACCTGGTTTTTTAAACCCTCAATTTCCAAATCATATTTTCAAATTATCAAAAGCTTTATATGGTTTAAAGAAAGCTCCAAGAGCTTGGTATGATAGATTAAGTACTTTTCTAATTTCTAAAGGTTTTACAAAAGGAATAGCTGATCCTACTCTTTTTATAAAACGAGTTTCTAAAGATGTTTTAGTAGTAAAAATTTATGTTGATGATATTATCTTTGGATCTTCTAAAAATTATTTATGTACTTATTTTTCAAAAATGATGCAAAATGAATTTCAAATGAGTTTAATGGGTGAACTTAAATTCTTTCTTGGTTTTCAAATTTTTCAAAATGATGATGGAATTATTTTAACTCAATGTAAATATACTAGAGATCTTTTTAAACGTTTTGGATTGGATATCACAAAAAGTAGTGACACTCCCATGAGTACCACCTGTAAGATGGATCTTGATGAAAATAGTAAATCTGTTGATCAAACCACTTATAGAGGAATGATTGGAATTCTACTCTACCTGACTTCTAGTCGTCCTGATATTATGTTTAGTGTGTGTATGTGTGCTCGTTTTCAAGCAAACCCTAAAGAGTCACATTTAAATGCTGTAAAGAGAATTTTCAAATACCTCAAGCATACTCCCAATTTAGGACTGTTCTAACCCAAAGGACAATCATTTGAACTAGTTAGTTATTCTGATTCTGACTTTGCTGGATGTAAGCTAGATAGAAAAAGCACCTCTGGAACATGTCATCTTTTAGGCAGGTCACTAGTATCATGGTGTAGTAAGAAA
The DNA here is from genome assembly GCA_963277665.1 of Viscum album. NCBI lineage: Eukaryota > Viridiplantae > Streptophyta > Magnoliopsida > Santalales > Viscaceae > Viscum > Viscum album. The sequence continues at coordinate 485,068,239 of OY728121.1, forward strand.
CAAAATTTTGTTGCATTGTCAACTGCAAAAGCTGAATACATAGCTGCTGGAAGTTTTTGTGCACAAATTTTGTGGATGAAACACACATTACTAGACTATGGATATCAATTCAGACATGTCTCAATAAATTGTGACAACACAAGTGCTATTAATATTTCTAAGAATCCTGTTTCTCATTCTAGGACAAAAAATATTAATGTAAGACATCACTTTTTGAGGGATCATTATCAAAAAGGTGATATCACTTTGGAATTCATTGGTACTGAATATCAACTTGCTGGTATATTCACTAAACCATTAAATTCTGAAATATTAGACTACATCATACATTATCTTGGTATGATTAATCATAAATTAATATCTTACTATTTCTAAGTTACTATTTTTATGCTCACGGTCTGACAACTCACTGTCTCACCGTGACTATATAAACTGCTCACTGTTTCACCGTGATGACTATAAACTGTCTCACCGTGATGGCTATTTTTTTGTCTCACCGTTAGAAGTATGATAATTTTTATTATTTTTATTTTATTTTTACCCGTATCGCGGTAATTTTTATTTTACCACTATTTGATTTTCCGCGTTTGTGTTTTTATGACGTTTGACATTCCCAAATGATAAAACTTAAGGTTTTCATTCGACTCCTTACCCGAATTCTCTCCTGAACCTTCTATTCTCTCTTGCTCGAACCTTTAGTGAATGCCAAGGATGAAGCATCCATCTCCACCCTCGTCTGAGAAGTGCCTCTCTAAGAAACAAAGGAGGATACCGAGGATAGTGCCTGAAGGACCTCTAAACCCAAACCTGGTAAGCCGTACAGTTGTACCTGAAAAAGAGGTTTGCCCTGAATGGTTGCTATCTAGCAGATCATTAGTTTTGAAAGTTTTAAAAGAACAAGGATGGCTTGGATGGTTCACTGGACAGAATAGACCGATTTACCCGAGTCTTGTATCTCAATTCTATCAGTATGTGAAGTTATCTTTTGAGTTTGGAGAAAGCTTTTTGGTGACCAGCTGGATCGATGGTCAGAAGTGCTCTTTCTCTTCAATGCTGTGGGCTGCATGCCTAAGAATTCCACATGAAGGAGTGTGTGAAGATTACCAAAGAGACCCTCCTCCAACAACTGACATCTTTGACCTAGAAACCGCTTTGGAAAATCTAACTGGAAATGGAACCAAGCGAAGGGCCATAGCTGCTGAACTGGATGGGGAGACAAGAATTTTGTTCAAGTTTGTTCAGAATTTGGTTAGTCCAAGAAAAGGAGATTTTGCTGTGATGAAGTATCAGGATGTGTTCCTGATTCACCTGTGGAAGAATGGCCAAAAGATCAATCTGTGTAAGTATGTTATCAACTATATCTGTGAGCTTATCAAAGTAACTTCCAAATCCACCTCCCTGTTTTATTCAAGGATGATTTCAGCCATATTAGTCTCAAAAGGAATGGTTGGACCGAATGAAGAAAAATTAGAGGACTTTGATTTCTACCTATCCATGCCTATCATCAGAAGGATGAAGATTAACTGGAATCCATGGAAAAAGCAATGGGTTGAGGATAGTGATCAACTGCATAAAAAGTTTAATCCTGTTGAGTATCCAAGAAGGCCTAAGAACCTAGCTGATCCTGGGTTGGAACCAGATGAAGTGGCTGAGTACTCAGAAGAAGAAGAAAAAGAATAAGTAACAGCTGAAGTTCCACCTAGAGAAGAATCTGTAATATCTCCAATGGAAATAGTTCCTATTGAAGAGGAATGGGGTGTTATCCCTGCTGTTATCCCTACTGAAATACCTCAAGGAGAGGAAGTTGTTGTTGAAAAGGAAAGGACTGAGGATCCTTCAGTTGTTATTCATGAGGAAGAATCTCATACCAATGCTGTAAGGAAATTAGTTTTTCCTGGTTCAAAATAGCAAGCAACCTTTGAGGAAGTTTTTGTTGAAGAGACTCTTTCTGTTGAGAAAGAAGCAAGTCTGGAAGCATATCCAGTGGAACAATCGGTTCCTGAGATTATTCCATCTGCTAAAGAAAGAATGGAAATTGCCTTTCAGCTGGAAAATCAAGAATTTGCTGAAGATATTAGGGATGATCCTGTGGATCTTGTCCATGTTCCTGAACCTCAAGAATCTGAAAGGGAAGCACAAGTTGAGGGGGGAGGAAACTCGAAATCTTGATATAGTGGAAGCTGGATCTGGTGAAGCTTCTCAAACTTCTGTCACTTTCTCTGTACACTCTCTGTATGAGTTCCTGAGCTTTTATGATGTGAATGAGTCACATCAAGTAATGACAACTGGAATGGATCTTTCTTCTCTATTTCAACTGAAGTCCTTAGCTCATTCAGAACCAGAATCAGAGCCCCAACGTCAATCTGGATCAGAATCTGAATCTGAAGATGACTCTGACCCTCAACCAGAATTTGAGCCTCTACCTTTACCTGCATCCTTACCTGAGCTTCATTCCTTTGTAACCAAAGATGATCTGAAATCTTTTGGCGAGAATTTGTTAGCTAGTTTTTAGAAAATTGTCTCCACTCAACCTCACCCAGTGACTCAATTAAGTCAAGAAGATGCATTGATTCTCTTGGAAAATATTATCTTTCATATTCAACCAAGGATGTTCCGAGAAATTAAAGAAGTCCAAGTAGAGAATAAGCTGCTAAGTGCTGATGTTTCAAATCTGAAAAGTATGGTAGCAAGTCTACAGAATGAGCTATCTGTGAGATCAGAGCCTGCTCCTGTTTCTGCCCCTGCACCTGCTGCTGTTTCACCTGAGTCTTCTGATTCCCTCTTTGCTAGGGAGATTGTGTCTCAAGTTCATCCTTACCTTCTATCGTTTGAAGAAAATATTGTAAAAAGGAACACGAAGATTCTAGAACACATGAGAGAGATTGTGGAAACTCTAAATAAGATTATAAATGAATACACTGGATGTCTGCAAAAAGTTCCGAAACAACTCAAAGTTCTAACCGAAGATGTCAAGGATTCACCTGCTTCTGGTCAGACCTCCACACCTGCTTTGGATGATTCTCTGCTGAGATCCTTAATTAAGGAAGAATTACAGAATGCCTTCAGTGTCTTGGATCTATCCTCTTTGTCAGAAGTAATTAAGAACAGTGATAGAGCATTGGACTTGGTTAGGATCCATTCAAAGATAGCCAATGATGCTCAACAAGAGATCTCCAAGAAAATAGATTTGTATCTTTCCTGGATTTTCTCTAAAAGTGACATAAAAGATCACTTTAGATATCTTTTGGAAAATCTGAGAATCCCTCTGGTGACTCAAGCATTTAAAGCTCAAGTTCAGAAACTTTCAGAGTTCACCAGATTATTGGACAGATTTCTGGAGAATAAGGATGATTTTGAAAAGGCTATGCAGTATGGTGGTGAAATCATTACTGATTTCATCAATATTTTGAAGCTGTATCTTCATGTGAAGAGTACTGCTATAGTTGCTCTAGCTGCTGCACCCCTTAGACCTGGACTACCTTCCTTAGCATCTACTACCATGACAGTTAGCCAAGCCCTTTCTCAGATCCGGCCAGTCATTCTTGACCAACCTAAGCCTAGATCTTCTACTGCTCCTACTTTGGCTCCATCTGTTTTTGAGGGTCTACCCTTACCCTCATTGTCTACCTCTTCTATGCCTTCTCCTACTTTAGCACCATCTCCTGCTACTGATAAAGGCAAGACAAAAATGGATCCCTAAAGAGTTTACCGCCTGTCTTTCTTTTTGATGGGATGTCATTTCTTGTTTCCAGTTTGTACTTCTCCTGTACTTTGAATTATGAATGATTTGGTTAATGATAATTTCCGATATTCATTTCCATTTCTATACTTTTTGATAATACCAAAAGGGGGAGAAAAACCTCCAAGTATCAGTTCTATAATAGTATAAATGGGGGAGAAAAACTGCAAGTATCTGTTCTATAATGTTTTTTCTATGCTAGTATCTTTAATATTACATATCTTTTATATTCTGGATATATATGATTTGTGATCATCAAAAAGGGGGAGATTGTTGGACTCCTCATGTGTTAATCATGTTTTAATAATCACAAATCTCATTATTATTAATTAATCTTGATCTTCAGTGCACATCTTGTTAATGCTCTTCAAACTCAACAATAGGTGCATATCATGTTTTTATAATAACAAATCTTATGGATGTTAATTACTCTTTACATGTTTTATGCATAATTACAATTCTCTCATATATTATCTCTAATGAGTAACCTTAACTCATATTCTTCATATCACTGTATTAGTCAAAATACAGATTTTTTGTCTAAGTATGGACTCACCGTGACCAGACACCGTGACAAGACACCGTGACCAGACACCGTGACCAGACACCGTGACCAGACACCGTGACCAGACACCGTGACCAGACACCGTGACCAGACACCGTGACCAGACAGCGTGACCAGACACCGTGACCAGACACCATGATCAGACACCGTGAAGAAGACACCGTTTCCATGATCAATGTGACACCACTTCTTAAGCTTTTGTCCATATTATTTTAAATGATGCTAACGGTCATATTTGTTGTTTTTAATGCAATTAATGTTATTTAATATTAGTTGTTGGATTGACAAGAAACCGAACCTCGTACCTATGAAAAGGGAATCATTACTACTGCCAGAGTCCATGGAATATAAAGAATATTGAGCCGCATTAGAGGGATGATGCACGCTTGACACGTCTCGACACATATACTACAAGACATGCGAGCTCTGTACTGAACCGAAGAACAATCCGGAGCACAACTGTGAAGAAAACATTGCACGATCCTCAAAGAAGTTCCATACATGCAATACTACATTTCTGAAGAACACACGATGAATCAAGAGATCATTATCACTCCTGTAGAAGACAAGATGAACTACAACACTCTGTTTTTCAACAGAAAAACCAGAGAAGGACTCAAAAGAACTCCTGCTGAATCCAACAAGTCCTGAGCTGCACTGATAATCACTAGAGCTTTCTAAACTCTTATCTATCTTCTCTACGTGATTTATTTATTAACTTTCGAGTAGTGTGGTGTACTCTGTATTTCTTATACACACACTGTCTCCTGCACTGAACTAGAGAATATCAAAATCCTCACTCCAAATCTCTTATCACTTGTTTACCCACGTCAACTATGGAAGAGGTCCTTGTGTGACCTGGTCTTTGCATTGTTTCCCACGTAGAATAGTGGTATAGGTCCTTGTGTGGCCTGGACAGTTTTGTAAACTGTTGTTAACCCCGATCCAGGGTGTGGATCAAATTTATATAAATTTGAGAGGACTAAGTCTCAGCTTGAGACTGAACCTCTTGTTATATCTGCTGTGCATCTTTTATTTAAGTTTAATGTATAAGACATATATTATATTTATTCCACTGCTATTAATTTAAAATAAAAAATAAATTTTAAGCTACTTTCATAGTTAAATTAGCAAGTGTTTACACTTATTGTAAATCAGTAGATTAGTTTCAAAAGTTAGTTTGATCTTGTGGTTAAACTAACTGAGACCTAATCAATCTTTGAGAAGCTAAGTGAACATTTACAATCTGTATAAATTCACTACAGTTTAATTTATTTTATAAATCGGGGGATTTTAACTAGAAAATGTTTTAACAGAAATTTTAATTGGAACTCAATTCACCCCCCCCTCTTGAGTGTCCACTCCGACCAACAATACAAAAAAATGATCTTTCAAAGTTTAGTTTCTTGAAAAAAGGTACATAATATATGAAAAACTCAAACATTATTCTAATAAACTTGAAAGAATTATTAAAATATTAATACTAAGTACATTTACTACATCTCATAACCTGGAAAAAACATAAAATTAAAGGGGTGAGCATAAGACCAAGTAAGGGAAATCAAGGGAAACAGTTTACAAGTGACCTTGAGGAATATCAGACGAATATCATTATGACACGAGAAAGGGAAGATTCCAAATATAATAATAAAAATGACATTAATAATGAAATTAAAATGTGTCTAAAACATTTAAATTATACATTCATAATCATATTACCAAGTTTTATCATTGAGGTGTCATAAAATTTACCAAGGCTATTCACCAAGTTATCATAAAACATGTCATCTATAGAGATTAAATTCTTTACCCAATGCGTTGGAGTAATGTAAGGGTGGAACATTATTATGTCTTAATTAATTAAATCCAAATTGATAATAATAAAATGTTTCATAAATAACCTATGTAAAATAAAATAAATGGGTTTCATATAAAAAATCTTGGCTTTTTAAAAAGTGCTTAAAGACAAGATCATTATGTCATTTTTAACCGATGAAAAGGGAATGAGGGTTTCATGTATGTTAATCCCCAAATAAAATAAATAATTTTTTACATATAGGTTAATAAACCTTAAAAAAATAGGTTTGGGTATTCACAAAAATAAAATTAAAGATAATATCTTGAGGAGAAGAGAAATTTTGAGAAGTAAATCCGGCAGCATAACGGGTATAAAAAATAGTTTTAAAAAATGGTAAAATGAGAGAGAAAAATGGTATACAATTCATAAAAGAATATTGTTATAGTAAAAGGATAAAATAAAGTGTAAAAAATAACTTATTTAGAAAATTGGAAGACATACCACATAAAGAGGGAACTTGAATGGAAAAGAGAAGTGGAGATTTCCCTTACCTTAAAGAGTTACTCCTAAAACATGAAGATTGGGACCTTGAGAGATTGAGAAAACCTTGGGAGGAAAAAATAGTGTATATTCATAGAGTATGTATTAGTATTGGAAGGAAATGGATAAATGAGTGATTATTTATATCAAAAGTGGAGTATTTGTTTATTAATTTCCAAAGATAGGCCTTGGAAACCTTAGTTATGGAAAAAATGAAAAACCATGGGCATGTCTAGGGTATTTTCCCATGGTTTTAGAAAAACTGGATCATAATTTATCTTATTTTAATCTAAAAGAGTCTATCATAATTTTATATTCCTTCTTTTTTCATGGAAAAGTAAAGTTTCCACAAAAATAATATTTTTAATGTTAATGTTTCCCGTATAGAATTTGGAAAATAAATTATAGGTTTGGGAATTGATTAAAATATATTAAAATACTTTTTATAAATAAAATAAAATATTTAAGGTTTTTTATTTTGGTTAATTAGTTATTAAATAATTATTAAATAATTATGAAGTCATTAAACATACAAAAAAACTCAAACTGTATTTTTACTATTCATAAAAAAATAAAATATCTTAGAAAATTCTTGTAAATTCACCCTAAATTAATTTTGACACGATGATTTCAAAAATGATATTTATTTTATCATAATAATTCTATAAATATTATAATTCTAACTTTTAAATATAAAAATAATTTTTTAATTAAAAATAATAACGAATTGAAAATGCATAGTAAAATTTCCGACACTTGAAAGAAATAAAATTATTTTATCATTTATATTCAAATAAGAGTGTTTTTATCATACTATTTCATTAAATTAAATTTTATTCATAATAAATTAGTTTATTAAAAAATTTATATCTATTTTAAAAAGTATAATTCGGGCTCGAAAATTCAATTCATCAAATTCGTAATATTATTTTATTATAAAAAACAAATTCTTAAAAAAAATAGATGAATTAAAAATTTTATTTATATAAATGAATTATACTTTAAGTAACTAAGAAATTGGCACATAACACCTTATAACACCCATGTACGACCTAAGGGTAAGGTGTGCGATGGTGATAGATTCATGACACGACGTAGATAACATTGACCAAGTGGTAATTTCCACTAATTTGAACTTATCCCGTAGTAAATTTTGTTGTAGCTTCACTTGTTGAAGCTTAGCTTGGGTTTGGTCAAGAGAGAACCCCAGTGATGCTCCCTCCCTCTCAAGCTATGAATAATGGGATTCATACAACACAACTCTACTAGATGAGGCCATTATTTATTCTTTCTACATTAATTATTCTTTATCATTTATACTTAGAAATTATAATGTAAAAATTATTACCAAGAGTATAGTTTCCAATGGTCATATTGACCAACAGTTGAGTCTTTATGGTCAAATTTACCTTTATAATCACTTCATTATTAAATATATATGGTTATTTTGTGTATGATACAATATAACACACATTTTCTTAGGAAAAAAATTATTTCAAAAGTTCGGTTCATTACATTATTCCCCCTTAACAATTTTTTCCTCAAAATTTCAACTCATTCTCTAAGTTGATAAAAGGTATGGGTAATTCTATCTCATTAGATCCTCTGGTTCCTATATCACTTCTTCATATATATGGTTCCTCCAGAACACTACTATGAAGTGGGTAGTCTTTTTGCGTAGAACCTTTTCTCTACGTTCTGATATCTCTACTAGCTATTCCTCAAAAGAGAGGTCATGTTCATGTTTCACCACCTCTAGATTTAGTATATTTGAAGGGTCATGTATGTACTTACTCAAGAGAGATATGTGGAATACATAAAAAAATTGAGTGATATTTTGTCGAAGTGCTAGACGATAGGCCATTGCTCTTATGTGATCAAGGATTTCATAGGGACCAATATACCTGGGGCTAGGCTTCCCTTTCTTCCAAAAATACATGACTCCATTCCACGATGATATTTGAAGGATTTTTTTTCCAACATCAAACTCCAATTCCACTAGATGGTTGTTAGTATAGATTTTCTAATGAATCTAAACAACCTTTATGTGTTGTTGGATGACATGAACCTTTTCTATTATCTCTTGCACAAGATCAGGCCCAAGCATCTTTTTCTCACAAACTTCATCCCAACAAGTATAAATACTACATCAATTCCCATATATATCTTCATAGGGTGACATTTGAATACTTTAATGGAATGTTTTGTTGTATAATAACTCAACTAATGGGATATGTTGATCCCATCCACCTTTAAATTCCACTGATCATGTTCTCAGCACATACTTGAGTGTTTGAATGGTCCTTTCAGATTGACCATTAGTTTGGGGCTGATAGGATGTACTGAAATTCAATTTGATACTCAGATCATAATGAATACTTCCCTATAATTTTCATTTGAACCGTGGATCACAATAAGAAATGATAGAAAGTGTCACCCCATGAAACCTCACCAATTACTTTACGTAAATCTTGGAAACTTGTTCAAGAGATAAATATTCCCCAAAAGTGATGAAATAGGATGTCTTGGTGATTCTATCCACTATAACCCATACCACATTATTTATTTTGGATGTTCTCGATAAACTAGTGACAAATTCCATAGTGACATTTTCGCACTTCTATGTTGGTACGGGTAGTGGTTGCAATAACCATTTAGAAAGTTGTTGATCCACCTTCACTTGCTGATATACCAAGCACCTTGCAGTGTAACTGACAATCTCCCTTTTCATGTTATCCCACCAATAATGATCCTGAAGGTCCCTATACATTTTAGTGATTCCAATATGTAAGAATAATGTAGATATTTGAGATTTATCCATTATATCCTTCTTTTTTTCTATAATAGATGGGACACATAGATTTGTACAAAATTTCAGTACACTTCTTAATCAATATTGAACTCAAGAAACTTACCATTCTTTATTGACTCTATCTTATTTTGTAACAAAGGATATTCTATTTGAGTTTTCTTAATATTCTATATTAATGATGGTTGAAAAATAATTTGGGATAAGGTTTATTATTTCCCTTCCCTTATGATTCCCATGTCAAATTTTACCAAGTCTTTGATCAAAGGATCTCCTTGAATCCTCATCATTTCTAGCATAATAAGGTCTTTTCTACTTAATGCATCAATTCCTTTTTTTCTACTCCCAAGTGATAATAAATTGAACAATAACAACCTTAAATAATTTCCAACCATCTCCTCTGTCTCATGTTCAATTCCTTTTTCATGAAAATATACTTCAAACATTTGTGGTCAGTGTATATATCACATGTCTCCCCATAAAGACAGTGCCTCTATATCTTCAGAGAAAAAATAACTGCATCTAGATCCAAGTCATGCATAGGATAATTCTACTCATAAGGATTTAACTATCGAGATTCATAAGCAATCTCCTTGTAAGTTTCCATGAGGAAATACCCAATCCATTTTAGAGATGCATCATTAAAAATAATGAATCCTTCTTTGATATATGGTAGAGTTAACACAGGTGCAGTAACTAATCTCTTATTTAGTTCTTAGAAACTTTCTTCACAATAATTTTTCCAAATTAACTTATCCCCTTTTCAAGTTAACTTGGTTAGTGGATTATAAATTCATGATTTTTTTTCAAAAACCTCCTATAATATCCTAATAAACTAAGGAAACTACAAATCTCAATTACTATTGTAGGATGAGGATACTCCCCCCAAACCTTTGTTTTGGCTAAATCAAATGAGATTCCTCCAATGGCCCGATAGCCTTAGATTTTTTTTATTTTAAATAAAACCCCCTTTTAAGGGAAGAAGGGGAACCTAGAAGACTTCATGAACATAAAACATACTTGACCTGAATATGAGAAAATAAACCCAGACTAGAAACTTGAAGTAGCCCCTCCCCAACATTTAGAACGTGAAAAATCTCTCCACCAATGCAGGATTGTACAACTAGAAAGTGTCCTATGTCAAAACATAGGCCCGATCCAATGGATGACTCCATACCCTCTCAAACATCTAATTCCACAAATTTTGTATAGGTGAACCGCCTACTCTGAATCCTCCATTGGGCCTGTCCTAGTGGTCAAGTCTGGCCGTATCTTCAAATCATGGGTCCCTAAAAACGAAAATGAACCAATTTTACGCACATCATCATTAAAAAAAATGTGAGGATCATAATGATGAGGTCAAAACCACAAAATCCCTACCACACGATACACCTCTGATGCCACATGTAGCAACACGAAGAGGAGGACGAACCAAGGAACGTGAGTCCGTGTCTTCATCAACCAGGACTGGAAGACCCAAAAGCACATCGATGGAGCATCTCCATTGAGGGGATCCAATTCAATCTGAATGAGCAGCGCCTCTCCAGGAATGAAGATGTTCAGATCAAACTATAGAAGAACCGTCACCAGATTTCGAATTGGAAAAACCATGAGAGACAGAGGGACCGATGAGGAGGAGTACTTCAGTGAAAATGATGTCGCAATAACCTATCAGTGCAACCAACAACTAAAAACTCCACCGAACCACATAAGCCTTCAATTTGAAAAAACCATAGAAAACCAAGAACAAGAACCTCCCACATCTAAGATGTCCAAATCCAATGCCACACCACCCTAGGAAGATGCCTCACGGGATCTGTCCCCGGTCCACTATGGTTCTGAAGTATGATGCGAAAACTAGAGCCGACACCAGAAACTAGGAGCACTCCCAATCCATCACCACGCTTGTCAATGCAGGATCCTCTGCTGTGCCTATTGCATTCCGGACTTGGCACCAAGTTGAGATCATGTCGGATCTAAACCGAGATGGGGAGGATACTCCAAAGCCGAGCCTACGGACATGCCGGAGTCCGTCGCCAAGCCAAAACATGCCAGATTTGGAGCTGATCCGAGGTTGAGAATCCATTTTTGAGCCAAGATCTACACCAATCCAAGAGTAGTGATGGAAATAGGATAGTTGATGCCGGTAAACGCTCCAGAGGAGGGGAGGAGAAAATCTCGAGGGAAACCTTAGACGTGGAGTGGAGAGGGTATGCTGCCACTCCGAGGCTCCTTCTTGGAGGACATTATAAATGAGATTCCTTCATTGGTTACAATGTTTCCTAAGAAAGAAACTTTTTGTAACCAAAATTCACATTTTTTAATTTTCTAAATAACCCCTCCTTCCTTAGAGTTTTCAATATAACCCTTATATGATCCTCATGCTCCTCATGACTTTTTTAATTGTATCAGAATATCATCAATAAAAACTACCACATAGTTATCAAGGTAGTACTTAAAGACTCTATTAATCAAATCCATAAATATAGAAGGAGAATTATTCAAGATGAAGGGCATAAAAACTAACTCATAATGCCCATATCTTGATTGGAAGGAACTCTTTCAAATATATTCTTTCTTTACCCACAATTGATGATAACTAGATCATAGATCAATCTTGGAGAAGAATTGATCCCCACAAATCTGGTCAAATAAATCATCAATTCATAGAAGAGGGTACTTTTTATTCACTATGATCCTATTAAATCCTCTATAATCAATGCATAGTCGCATTGATCCATCATTCTTGTTCACAAGGAGAATATGTTCTCCCCAAGGAGTCACACTTGGTTAGAAAAACCACTTATCCAAAACATCTTGGAGTTGTTTCTTTAATTCCTCCAGCTCCACATTTTATATACTATACAAGGTATTTGATATCGACATGAATCCTGGAATGAGTTTAATAGAGAACTCTACCTCTCTTTCTGGGGGAGGTCCATATAACTCCTTAGGAAATACGTCAATGTATTCTAGAATGATGGGGAGATTTTTTATTTGTATATTTTCATTTCCTTCTTCATCTTCACCGATCATTTCCATAAAGAAGGCTATGGGATATTCTTCTATATAAAGCTCAAGTTGAGATATATATCCTTTGAAAATAACTGTAGGTTGTCCATTCAAGACTGTTGGCCCATAGGAGACTTTTGGTCATCCTCTATAGTATTAGAAGTTATAACAGTCACAAATCATGTCAATTCATATTAATCATGTCTAAGCATTTCAATCATAATTATTTAATTTTCAATATGTGAAATTATGTCTATCTATGATCTCACATAAATTTGGTACAATATGTTTACATTTATATTGTAAGATAGTTCGGAAAAAATATATTACAAGTATAACAAACTGATACTGATAGAAGATATGAGATACCAACAGTTAATATGACCTACTGATGCAAATGACTCACCAACACAGATGAAAAATGACTCCCCGATGTAGATGACCTACCGATGAAAATGAATCACCGACGCAGATGACCTACTGATGAAAACAACCTACCATCAGTACAAATGACCTACCGATGCATGGTTCTACCGACACAAGGAATCAATGAAAGTTAAAATGAGTCACATATGCATGGAAATATGGACATAATGACATACCGATGGGATAAGTCACCAATAGAATGAGATAATGACTAAGGACTCAACAATAGACTGTTTAAAATTTCATCTATTTAAAATTATTTCTAAAATTCATATTTTTAGTGTTTTAATGTAACTAATTAATTTAATGCCTTTTTGCAGACATTGTAAATAAGGATGTTAGAAATAAGAGGTACTGTGTCTACCTAAAATATGAATACTTTCAGGATGCAATAATATATATTCAAAGGAGAGTGCATGAAAGAACATATATGGACAGACTTGTGAAAACACAAGAAGACTTACCACGAGCATCATATTGAAGAAGAAAAACACACGAGGAATTCTTCATTCCTAGTTGCTGTGAACCAGAGAGCTACCAATCATCAAATTTCCATCATATCAGCAGCATCCAACAAAACCAAAGGAGAAGAACCTCTCAACTTTCTGGAAGACAGAACACAATGCTGCACGAAACTCTGTTTTCAGTGTCTACTTACAGAAGAGGACTCATGATTAAACTCTGATACATCAGAGAGTCCAGAGCTAAATTGAATCACACTCAGAGAATCTCTAATCCCTTATTAATATATTATGCTCTGTGGTGTATCGTTTTATTAAATTTTCTAGATATGTGTCTGTCTGTAATAAAACACATGTTGTCTCCTACGATAAACTGGAGGATACTATATATCATTAAACACCTATTTTATTACAATTTTCCCCCACATAGAACCGTGGAAGAGGTCCTGTATGACCTGGTTTTTTGTTTTTTCATATAGAACAGTGGGAGACGTCTAGTGACTTGGACAATCCTATTTACTATTGTTAACCCTAATCTAGGGTGTGGATCAAAGCCTTATATATATTTCTTGGTGGAAAGTGATCACCAAGTGGAGTAGATTAGGTCTCAGATTGAGACTGAACCGCTTGTTTTATCCATTGTGTTTTCAATTTAGTCTTTTTATATTTTAAATTATATTTCATAAAACTAAATTTTACTTTGATAGTAGTATTGGATAGTAGTTATAACTATCTTTACTTATTATAGTAGTTTTAAAAGTTGTGTCAGTATCTAATGTTATTATAACTAATAATTAATCAATCTTCTGAGAAACTATTTTAATAATCAGACTATTATAATTTTACTACCTTGGTTAACCGACCTATTTTATTTTTAATTTGGTAAAATTTTTAAATTAAAATTTTTAAAATAAATTTTTATAGGAACTTAATTACCCCCTCTTAAGTGTCCTACTCTAAACAAAAAAGGCTACTATGATTTCCTTGCTTTTGTAGTTGATCTTAGCATTATATTTTTGATAGTCAGTTCATCCCTAGTATAATGTTGAATTCCAAAATGGGAATGACTACTAGATTTCCAACAATATTGTGCTTTCTAAATTTAATACTAGAGTTTTTGTACACTATTGAATCTTGGATAATCCCTCTAGGAGTCTTTAATGATAACTCTACTTATAAAAGTTTAGGGATCAATTTTATATTTTTTAAAAAATTTTAGGAAGTAAAGGAATGCGTAAAATATGAATAAAAAAAGTACTTGCTAGCTTTGAGAGAAAAAAAAGAGTACCTACCACCACATCATTTGGAGATTCAACTTCACCCATCGTGATATAAAAATCACTAGTACAAAAACCTTTTTTACATCGATTTTTAGGCGACATAATTGTGAGCTATGTTAAAATTATGATTTTTTACGTCAGTTATTTAATAACCGAAATTAAAAATGGGGTTTTTTTGTTTTTAACATTGGTTTTTTAAAAAACCGATGTGAAAGGCCTTCAATAAATGATGATAAAAATCTATTTTTTACATTAGTTTTTAAAAAAACCGACATTAAAAGTCATTTTAATGTAAATTATATAAAAACCACCATTAAAAGTCATTTTTAATGTCAGTTTTGAAATAAACGACATAAAAAAATGTTTACCATCTTGTAGAAAATTTCTCAAGCTTTGATTTGATAGGTCGTAAAGTTCAAACTGAGTTATGGATCAAAAGTTATGACCATCAGAAGTGTTATCCATAATTATAATAAAATACAAAGGAGGATTTTTCATTTTTCCATGATATAAAGTATTATCCATCATTATAATAAAATAATAATTATTAAATGGTATATCAATTAAGAAAAATACTCATAAAAAATATAAATCATGGAAAATTAATTACAAATACCTTGATGAGATTGTGAAAAGAAGAAATAGATTCACGTGGAAGATCAAACAAGTTTATTCAGGGGAATGATGATGGTTTAAATAAATTACTGTTAAATGGTATATCAATTAAGAAAAAAAATCAAAAAAACCATAAATCATGGATACATAATTGAAAATACCTTGACGAGATCGCAGAAAGAAGAAATAATTGATTCACATTGAAGATAAAATGAGTCAAGTTGGGGGAATGATGATGGTTGAAAGAAATGATAGTTAAATTAGAATTTGTGTATATTAAAAACATATAATTGAGATGATAAAAGAAAACATGGTACTAAAAATTTTAGGCAGCAATTGGAAATTTCGATCCCGCGATGTAAAAAAATTAAAATTTTGTGTTGGTGGGATATTAAAACTATCTTTTAAGTTGGTTTTATGATAACCATCATGAAAATATATTAAAATTTTAACTTATTTTTCACATGGATTATTATATAATCGACGTGAAAAATCAATTTTCATCACTTTTCACGTTTGTTGTTGAATAACCGACATGAAAAATCATATTTCCTAATTTTTTAATTTTTTAATTTAATAAATGACGTGAAAAATGTTTAAAAACATTTAGTTCATTTCTAAAGCTTTGATTTTATAGTTCATAGAGCTCAAATAGAGTTATGGATTAAAAGTTATGGCCTTATGAAATTGGCCTTCCCTAAGACTTTATTTAGAGATGATCAACTTCTGATGACCATAACTTTTGATCTGTAACTCCGTTTGAGCTCTGTGACCTGTCAAATCGAAGATTGGGAAATGAAATAAATGTTTGTAAATATTTTTCACATTTTATATTAAATAAAAGATGTAAAAAATACCTTTTAATGCCGGTTATTAAATAACCAACGTGAAAAAGTCATGAAATTTGATTTTTCACATCGGTTATTTAGAACCGATGTGAAAAAGTCTGAAAAATAGAATTTTCATGTCAGTTATTATATAACCAATTTGAAAAATCACAGAAAATGGATTTTCACTTTGGTTATATAATAACCGATGTGAAAAATTGATTTTTAGAGATTTTCACATTGGTTCTAAAAAACCGACATGAAAAAAAGTGACGTTAAAAATAGTTTTTGTACTAGTGAATCCCGACATTTCTCCATTGGAATATGATGTGGTTTATGGTGACTAACCTCCATTATATTATGATTTGGATAGTGATTAGAGATGTGACCAAGCTGTCCACACTTGAATAATTAGAATTCAGGATGGACCTGCACCATCTTCTATTTATCGTTAGTGTTGAGAATTTTAGGTTTCACCTAACTATGATAGTTCTGAGAAGTATGAAATTATATTCCACACTTTTAGAATTTCCTTCTCCTGAGAAATTTTTTCCCCAAAGGCTTCTTCCCATATTTTTTGTATATGGTAAGTTTCACTTTATTTCCATATCTTCCATGATCAAAGTTCCTCCCTATGCTTGGATCCATTGATCTCTTCATTTCATTCAATCTATGGGACCACTGCATCTCTTTGAAATCCAGTTCAACCTTCATATCACTCTATACTATCTCCTCATAGCTGTCATAGTCTCGATTGGCTATATTCTTTTGTAGATGGGCTCTTATTCCACTAAATAATCTATCAACCTTTCTATTAGGATATATGAAAAAGATAGAGGTGCAACAATAAAATATTGTAAATTTCATCTCATATCTTCCCAATGATTCATTTTTTTTTTCTTCAGCTCTATGAATTACTTAACCATTTTCATTCTCATCAAATGAGGGAAATATTTTTTGAAAAAGGTTCCCTTAAATTATTCCCACTCCACAACATCAATGCCCCTTCTTAGATTCATGTTTTTAATTAGTTTCCACCATTGATCATCTTCTCCCTCTAAGTGGTACACATCCAGGGTGACTTTATCTTATTCCAAACAATGGAGTAAGGAAAAAAAATTTATATAGATATTATCCATAATTCAAAAATCAATGTGTCAGTAGATCCCCTGAAATAAGGTGGTCATTGACGCATAAATGATTCAATAGAAAATTGTTACCTTTGAGGTGAATTTGATATCTTAGATTGATTCAAGTTATTGTTCATAACTCAAGTGAGTTGATTCACAATTCTCATGAAGTTTTCTATTCCAGCTTCCCTTGGAGGGCCTCTAGTGCATAGTCTATTTCACTCACCATTTACACAGTTCCCCTTATTTCCCACCATTTAATAAAAGAAGAAAACCTTAGTTAGAAACATGTTTCTTTTAATAATACTATAATTCTTAAACAAAAAACACATCCCCCAGGAGTGTCAAAACCAGAATGCAGCAAAGCCCATTCTCATGTACCAGTTCCCATTTGAGTGTATCTTAAAGTGTTGTTTTTAGGTGTTACCCATAAATAAATCTATGCTAGATCCACATCCACTTTTCTATATCTAGACTAGGATTTATTTGCTCAGAAACCACTTACTTAATACTTCACTAAAATAACAGGATGTTTTACTATATTTTAACTTGTCCATAAGGTTCTTACTAAAGTTTTGAAATCAAAATTTCCACAAATAACTAAACCATATATTAATACTAACCATGAAATCTCACCTTTTCGTTACATAACTTTTCATTACATTGTACAAATAGAGGATCTTTTAAAGATTAGTTTCTTGAAAAAAAGGTACATAACAATGAAAACTTAAAAATTTATTATAATACACATGAAAGACTTATTCAAAGGTTTATCCTAAGTATATTTAATTCCTCTCATTACTTGGAGAAATACATCAAAGTAAAGGGGTGTGCATAAGGCCCAGTAAGGGAAATAGTTTACAAGTGATCTTGAGGAATATCAATAATAACATGAGTAATATTATTATGGAATGAGAAAGGGAAAATGAGGACTATAATAATAAAAGGAAATTAATCATAACATAAAAATTTGGCTAAAAAATTTAAATGAAACATTCATAATCATATCACCAAGGTTTGTCACCGAAGTGTCATAAAATTACCCTGGTTATTCACCAAGGTATCGTAAAACATGTCATCTCTAGAAATTAAATTGTTTACCCAATTAATTGGAAACCTGTCAAGGAACACCATTCATATGTATTAATTAATTTTATCCACATATATCATAATAAAAAAATCATAAATAACATGTGGAAAATAAAATAAATGAGTTTCATATAAAAAATCACTGTGTTTTAAAAAGTTATTAAAGATAAAATCATTAGGTCATTTTTAACCCATGGAAAGGGAAAGAGGGTTTCATGTATGTTAATCCACAAATAAAATAAATCTTTTTTACATATATGTGAATACCCCTATAAAATAAATAGGTTTGGTTATTCATAAAAATAAAATAAAAGACAATTTCTTGAGGATAAAATAGAAATTTTGATAAGTAAATCCGGTAGCATAATGGGTATAAAATGAGGTTTTAGAAAATGGTAAAATGAGAGGAAAAAAGGGTCTAAGATTCATAAAATAAACTTATTACAATAAAGGTATAAAATAAAGTGGAAAAAATAACTTATTTTGGAAATTTGAAGTTATACCACATGAATAGGGAACTTGAATAGAAAAGAGAAGTGAAGATTTCCCTTACCTTAAAGAGTTACTCCTAAAACATGAGGATTGAGAACTTAGGGGATTGAAGGAAACTTGGTAGGAATTTTATAAGGTAAAAATACCATACCTTCATGAATTATTAATTGATAGTGAAAGTAAATAGATAAATGGGTGGGTATTTATAGCAAAAGTGGAGGATTTTTTTATTAATTTCCAAATACAGGCCTTGGAAACCATAGTTGTGGAAAAATAAAAAACCATGGGATTTACCATGGTATTTGGCCATAGTTTTGGACACTTGGGTATTAATTTAAATTATTTTAATCCAAAATAGGCTATCATAATTTTATATTACTTCTTTTGGCATGGGAAATTAAAGTTTCTACAAAAATAATGTTTTTAATGATAAAGTTTCAATTTTAGATTTTAGAGAGTAAATTATATGTTTGGAAATTGAATAAAATCTATTATAATACTTTATAATAATAAAATAACATATTTTAGTTCTTTTATTATGGTTAATTATTTATTATATCATTATTTCATAATTATGAAGTCATTAAACACACTGAAAAATTCAAACTATATTTTTACTATTCATAAAAAAATAAAGTATTTTAGAAAATTCTCATAAATTAAACCTAACATAATTTTGATGTGATTATTTCAAAAATTATATTTATTTAATCATAATAATTCTATAAATATCATAATTATAAATTTTAAATATAAAAATACTTATTTATTAAAAATAATAGCAGATTGAAAATGTATAGTAAAATTAATGACACTTGAAAAAAATAAAATCATTTTATAATTTATATGAAATAAGAGTGTTTTATCATAATATTTCATTAAAATAAGTATTTTTCATAATGCCTTATTTTATTAAAAAATAATATACCTTTTAAAAATTATAATTTGGGTCTGAAAATTCAATTTAATTAAATTCATCATATTATTTTATTATGAAAAACTATTCTTAAAACAGAACAGATGGAATAAAAACTTTATTTATACAAAGTAATTACATAGTAATTAACTAAATCATTGAAACATAACCCCTTATAACACCCACATATGACCCAAGGGTAAGGTGTGCGATGGTGATAGATTCATGGGGTGGCTTAGATAACATTAACCAAGTTGTAATTTACACTAACTTGAACTTCTCCTATAGGATATTTTATTCTAGCTTAACTTTTTAAACTTAGGCCTATTCTTGGTCAAGAGTGAACCCCAGTGATGCTACCACCCTAACAAGATCTAATAAATGGTATTCATATGAAATGACTCTACTGGTTGAGGCCATCATTTCCCATTTCTGCATTTTTTTATTCTTTATCATTTCTACTTACAAATTATAACATAAAAATTATTACCAAGAGTATAGTTTTCAATGATCATATTGACCAATGGTCATATTTGAACAATGGTTAAAAAATGGTTGAATCTCGATGTTCACATTTCCCTTTATACCTACTTCATTATTAATGAGATATGGTTTTGTTATGTATGATACAATATAACAAATATTTTCTTAAGAAACAAAAATCATTTAAAAAATTTAGGTTATTACATCAGATCTAGAATAACTAGATATAAGAACTACTAGTTTGGTATTGAACTTTGAATCTAGTCAAGATCCAGATGAAAACAAAGATGGGAGATGCCCAAAACTATGAGAGAGCCTGAAAAAGTGGAGGAGAGGAAGAAATAGAGCCAACCAAGAACTGAGACGCTGAGGAAAGAGAAATCCAAGCGTGAGACCAAGACAAATCTAAAGAGAGAAAAAAGAGGAAGATATTAATTCTGAATCTTGAGTGAAGATAGAGTAGGAACCAAAAATCAGATTCATGAGCAGGAAACTCTAAATTGCTCAGGAGTGGGCGACAGGGAGAGTGTGGCCCCATTCTCATCTCCTCCCTCCCTCTAATTTATTTAATATAACCACTAAAAGAAAGTAACTATTATTTCCTAACAAAAAAGAGGCTGTGTATCTTATTATGATATTCTGAAGAGAATATAGAATATAATAATCTAGTGGGAGTAAATATGTACTTAAAGTAGTTTAATTACTATAAATAATGGATTTTACTAGTCAAAATAAAAACTAAATATGAATTTATATTTTAAATGGAGTTTCAATTGTGTTGGTTAAAATAATAATAATGTAAAATTTACATTCATTATCAAGATGACAACATAAATAAATTTTGTTGGAAATGTTTTAAAAATGACATTGAAAAACATAGAAAGAGTTCTAAAAAGACAAAAAAAAAATATTAGCATCATAACATTTGATGTTTTAAAGTTAAGGAGTTTGAATAAATTTTTAACAAATCCCTAAAAGTGCAACCAATATATGTTCGATCTGGTGGTCTATCATATGGTATATGATTATACAAGTGGTTATGTTTAGTTTTTCTAATATTATTAAATGAATTTAAGAATATAATATGTATCATATCATGAAAAAGGCGGTCTTTAATTTACTGTTCTTTCATATTGTCTATATATATTATGTGAAGTGTAATTGTAATTAACCTATCAAATTATTACTTTGAGTTATTCATAATTGATGTTCATCAATGAATATTATATGTTGTGATGATTTATTAAGGTTAATTACGATAGTATTTCATATAGAGATATGATATATGCTTATGAGGCACACATATATTTTGTGTATAGGATGGCCCATAAATTATACCACATGAAGTGTCATTTAATATATCTTTGGTATAGTTGGGATTCATTTTCTATATTGAATCCTCATACCCAAGGTTTTAAAGATACTTAGAATTTAAACCTTAATAATTTCATAAATTTCTTAAAAAATCATTGAGTCTTAGATAATCAAGGGTATTTGGGTATGTTTTTGATAATGTTATCAGTTAAGGAATAAAAAATATGGTATTTTCCTCTCGTATGATGTTTATGACATCTATGATCTCAATTGAGATATAATAAGGAAATGTTTGGTCATACTTATATAAGGTACATGTGATGTTCTTATCTACTTGGATAAGTGACATGTGATGTGATCATCCACTTGAATGAATGACATATGATGTATTCATTGACCTATTTAGTATATACTTAGATAATCTAGAACATATGAGGAGATTATATGGTATTGAAATATTCCATGTCCCATTTTCACTCAATGTATTTGAAAAAGGGATTATATAATTATAAAAACCTATATATGATACATATGGTTGACATAGGTATAGAGATACATGTGTTTGATAAAGATCACACTAGATCCATTTATAGATTGAGTTTCTCTATGGATTTTCTATAGTCTACTCTTTTCTTGAATTTAAGAATTTAGGGATTCATATTTGTTTCCAACACTAAAAAGTCTCATGGGGTCACACTGTGTGGTTAATTGAATGAGGATTGAATTCTAATAAACTCAAAGTTCTTCTCTAAAAGGTGTTTTAGTGTTTGTACAAAAAAATTTCTGGATTGTTATTCACAAAGTATTGAATATGATGTGATACATAGTGGGTGTGATGGAAACTGTTGGTCAGAGTGGGTATCTTAAGAGGGGGGTGGGTGAATTGAGTACCCAATAAAATTTATATCTAAAAAAATTTTAAATAAAATCCCCCAATTAATTAAAACAACCTAGTTAACCAAAATAGAAGATAAATATAATTTCTATTCTTTTATAAAATTTATAAAAGATTTATTAAGTCTCAGTTAAAATAATATGAAATATTACTTTAAATTTTGAAATCAATTTACTTGATTATTACCTTATATAAACACTAATAAATATTAATTATAAATTTTTTGTTTTTTTTCCAGTTTAAAATAGATTCAGATTAAAGAAAACAAATAAGTCAAAACAAAACACACATTGGAATAAAAAACAAGTGGTTAAGTCTCAATCCAAGACCTAATCCTCTCCACTTGAAAATCATATGTATTCAAGTGGATTATAAAATATTCTATGATCCACAACCTGGATCAGGTGTACAATAGGAAAACTATCTAGGTCACATAAGAAATCAATGAAAAAACCCGTGGGAATAAACAAACACATACCACACATGGAACTCTTCCATAACACCGTGGAAAAATAGAAGTCAAGAGAGTTTAAAAAGATATCAAGTATCTTCTAGATAAATTACATGATTTAGTGTGAGTTAAATAAATAAGGTAAACCACACTTCTCATAATGTAAATAAAATGGACAGAAAGAGAAAATATAAATATGTAGAAAGATTTTGTTGCTTTATTATAACATGATCAATAGCTTGTGACTCCTTGAGTGTGTCTTGAACTGAATATTGAGTTAGGTTTTGTAAAATTGCAGTAAAACAGAGTGTCGTAAAATATTTTGTTTTCTGACTATGAAAATGAACTAAATGTTCTGTAAGCTTGAGTCGTCCACTATTGTGTGTAAGCAAGATGCAGCGTATAATCTCTTAGAAAGTGGAAATCTTCACGTGTATGTATATCTCTCTTATTATGTCTGTATTTTCTAGCTCTATGTGTATATGTGCATGAGGGAGTCTACTTATTAATTTATTAGCATCATACAGGAAAGATCATCTCGATCATCTACTCCTTATACTGGATGACTGACAAACACTTTAATGAATCTCTAAAATATTTTAAGAACAATCAGTAAAATAACCCTCAATATTAAATTCCATAATATATCCATTAGAGATAGTTAAATAAAAATAAATAAAAATAATGGTGGTGAATCCTTTAAACAGTGACACAAAAATAACAGCGAGTTAGGTTGGGGATGAGTCAGGCTAGTGGTGAGTTTTCTGAATGGTAGGTAATTCAAACACTTTGTCAAATTTCCATTTTTATGGAAGGTCATATTCAGCAGTGAATTAGATCTCATGGTAGGTGATTATAATAATTAGCCAAATTCTGGGTTCAACAACAAGTCATCTTCTAGCAGTAGGTGTTTCCCATACTTTTCCTAAAATATCTTCTGGTAGTGACACATTGCTGATGGTAGGTGCTTCCTGTACTTTTCCAAATTTTCATTTTGGCTTCATCCTCAATGGAGAGTCATTGCTAGTAGTGACTCAACCTCAACGGCGATTCAGCCTTGGCAGTGACTCATCCTCAATGGAGATTCTTTATCATACTAATCCAAATTTCTTTTTGATCTACCTTATATTATAAAATGATATCATAACACATAAAACTCATTAATATCATAATAAATAGGATCTGGTAATCATTAAAATAAGGGTTCCTATAATAAAATTCAAAAAATGATTTAGAAAACATCTAAAATGGGTTTTGGATATGGAATCACAAGTTATTGTATACAATACAATATAAAGTGAAATGGAATAATGCCTATAAGGATTTAGTACAAGTGGGGGATTAATGTAGATATTTCCAAAAACCTATATGCATATGATGTATTTTTAACATATCACATGACACAATATAAGGGATACTATATTGTATGATATCTATGAAACAAAGGAATATTTCAAGCCTTATGGGTATATAATTTAATACAATATAGATATATCATATAGCCACTTCACATGCACATCATACATTATGGCCATCTATATCATAAGGCTTAGTTAATTATATAGTTTGATTCATATTATACCCTATGATTGATGATGTCAACTGAAAAATTAATATTCAAATCTCCCATACATATAAGTTGTCATCATAGCCTTTAATAAAGATGAAATGTTCAAGGATATTTAATTAGTCCATTAGTTATAAAATATTTATAACCAAATGAATTTAATCATACATTTCATAATGTATAAGTAATTTCATTGGTCTTGGGGAGTATCCCTGAATCCTATATAAATGAGGCTTAACTGTTATGTGGGATGCGATGAGGAAGACACTAGACAATTCATTTTCTCCCTGATAAAGCTCTTTAATTATTATCCCCTTTCCATCTTAAGTACTAGCAAACCATGTTTATGAGGAGGGTATTTCATGAAAATTGAGTGATTAAAGTCAATCCATGTTTATACTATATAGTGAATATTCCATTTACTATTCTTTATCAATCTTCATCAATCACTTAATTGAAGTAGGAGGATCGACTATAAATAGTGAAAGGTACCTTTTATTAATTTATATTTATATTTTTTTCTATTTTAATGTATATTATTATTGATATTTTTTGTTTCTAGTGTCTTCAATTTCTCTCAAAAAGTGTTTTTATCCTTTAAAGACCATTAAAAAATTGTGAAAACACATTCAAAACCTTTTTATGGATATCCTCCAAAACACATTGAGGGTATCTATAAAAGATTCACAAACAATATTTTTATTAAGAAAACTATAAATTAGGAACCCATTGGATATTCTAGCAATGAAAAAAATTATGAACTCCTAATTCCATAAATGTAATAAAAGAGATACCTATAGAAAATAATCAACGCTACTCAAGCTATAAAGTGATTTGTAATTATGTTGATCAAATAGATGTATCTCAATACATGTTTCCACTAGCCTAATCATAAAAAGTATAAATAATATAACCCATTTGTCTAATACATAAATTGAACATAGGAAATATGGTAAGTTAATCTTATATATCCTTATCACATACTCTTGATTCTCTAAGTATAGACTGGGAAAGTTGATGAATACATCACATGTCATTCATCTATGTGGATGAGCACATCAAAATCCCATCGTCAAGAAAGTTAAACACATAACATGAAATTTATCTAGGTATGGACATACACTTACTTAGTCTATCTCAAATGAGGGACCAAATGTTATAGTTTTGGCATGGGAAGACAAATTCTATCTTGGTTAAACATAAACTGATTACATGATCAAAAACTTAACCAACCAACCCATGAATAAATAAGCCTCAATGGCTGTGTAAGAAATGGATCAATGTATTAAGGTTATCTTGATAAAAATATTTCCAACCTTAGGTATAATAATTCAACACAAAATATACACCCATAGTATACTAAAAACATAGTGTATGACACTACATGTGGTATTCTTGGTGGGTTATCCAGCACACAAAACTTATTTTGTTCATTATGAGTATATTTTATATCATTATACAAAATATTACCAATGTTAACTTTAACATTTCATAATAACCTACAATACTACATGATTAACATTATACAGGAATAAGTCAAAGTTATACTTTGAGAGGCCAATTAACATATCACTTCACATAATATATGTAACCAACATGAAATAATGATAAAGTGTAGACTAATTTTTATATAACATGGTACATTTAATATTCTCAAATTCTATTAAGAATAATAAAAAACCGTATATAAGTATTATTTTAGTAATATCACATATTCCTGACTTCCAGACCAGCCTTATGGTTATTTAAATTGTATGGTTTTGTTAAAATAATTAAATATTTATTATTTTATTATACTTTCCATTAGGACCACTACATAAGACTATGCCAAGTATGGTTGGGATTCAAGTCCCACATTCCCACATTCTAAAGGTGGGTGACTTATCACCACTTGGATGATGATAATGAAACCTTGATTAAAATAAGAGGATGTGATATCAACACTTCCCTATGAGGAGTTATTTTCTTTGTCCATGACTCCCTCATAGATTTATATAATTCCCATGAATCTCTTTCCTGATTACATCTCCATAAGGACACAAATTAATTGCAACAATTACTACTTTATCAGGGTTACAACCTTATAGTTGAAGCTAATGATAATGTTAGTTACATTTATAATATGGATATTTCTTTATCTATCTTCCTCATGTAGAAAAATGAGGGAATATTATGATTTTAACATAAGAGAAAAAGTATGCCTATGTAGTTTAGATCTATATATGAAGGCTATTTTATATTCCTTATATAACAAAATGAGGGAATCCTAGGATCATCACCTAAGTAATCCTTGGATCATCACCTAAGGAATCCTAGGAAGGTCACATAAGAAATCTGTTGGAGAAAAGTATTATGTTGTTGGATTTGTTTTAAATTGGGAGTGGCTGTCCATTAGAATTAATTCAAGAGTTTCAAAAGTATTCATGAAGAATCAGTTTGTGATTTGATATTTAAAAAATGGTAACGAAATTTCAATAAGAATTATTATTTCAAGAAGTTTGAAAATGGAAATGGTTATAATTTTATAAGGATCATATTACATTTCATAAGATTCATCTTCACTCCTTAAGGATTATCTAGGTCTTTATAAGGATGAATGTGTTCTTCATAAGGATAAGTGGTGACTTTATAAGGATGGAGTTAATTTTCATAAGGATTTTATAGGTCTATGTAAGGGTAAACTTGATATTTGTAAGGATGCTTCTTAACTTCGTAAGGATGAATGTTTTTTTTCATAAGTATAGAATCTAGTATTAATAAATAATATTTTATAGAAAAGTAATTGTAACATCCTGTCCCCATCCCATTATATTGGGTAGAACCAAAATTCCACTAACCTTAGATGAAATTACTTAGACTCTAAAGGTTGAAAATAAATTCCTAGGGTTTATCAACATTGTCGAGGAATAATGTACACTTTTACACACACACACACAACTTGTAATATACTATATCAAGATAACCACATATGATTTATGGGGAAAAAATAAACTCAAAAAATGTGAAAAAAGTTAATTAGAGTAGCATCAGAAGATGATACCAAAATAATAGACTACGATCCCAAAGCATGTAATACTCGAAGTACCCAGGTGGTACCACTCCAAACACTAATACACAATCAAATCCTAAGAGCCCACTCTAATGATCCATGATAAAAATATTATGATTCTCCACTAGTGATGTAGGAAATATTATCCTTATGATTATCATGATAAATAATATCCACATATGAACCAATGTTCCTATATAGGGAGTGTGTATATTGAATCAGTAAGAAAACCCCATGAAACTTACCAAACATTCCACTAAAACAAGAATGGGTTAGCTCACATTTTTAAGATAACATAGATAAAAAGTATATAAAAAATGGTATTAATAATATAAATAATGTTGTGAAATAACCCACACCAAAACATACTCCTGGCATAAACCCATACACCCATGCAATGTACAAAGTTAATGTATCCATTATCTCAGCCAAACCTCTAAATAATATAACTTGTGAATGGAAACTCATCCCTCTAGTCCCAAGTCATAGCTTTTTTTATAATCTAATATTCCTCATAATTGGAACCATGTCCATGTATAACCCACAAGTCCATTTCCATATGAATATAAATTCATTACAACCATTTACATGAAAATTTATCTTACCCAAAAACCTTATTTATTTAAAATTACATTAAAAACTTTTATCAGACATATTGTGGGTGTCACCCACAACATAATATTTAAATAAAAATGAACAATAGAGTTTCCAATAGGTATTTAACAAGAGTTTTCATACCAAAAACCATGATCAATTTCTTTAGAAAAAAAAATCCTTCAAATTCTCGAATAAAGTGGATTGAGGGAGAAGATATAAACCTCCAACACATTCGACATGAAGAATAATTACATTATTCATAGACCTGATATCCCCTTTCCATTAATTCAATGAATCCTAAATAATTTATATCAAATTAAGCCATAGACCATATATTTATGCATGATATCCCCAGTCTAGGGTTTATCCTAAAGAAAAATAAGAAGATCACAAAATATAAGAGGAACATAAAATCTTAGCTTTGATTCCTTAGGTCTAATTCTCAAATATCCATTGAAATATGTATTTAGAAGGAAGAGGATCACTAAAATAACCTAGAGGAAGATTGGAGATAGATAGGAATGAAGGAAGACAAATGATAACTGAAGGGATGCTAGAATTAATAGGATGGATATAATTAATATAATTCATGACATGACATAAGAGTTTGTATCTTGAATTTTACGGGCAGTAACCATTCATGGAACAATAATTATTTCATAACATGAATGATTATATACTAAAATTTAAGGCACTTTAGGCTTAAAATACCTAAAAACATTCACACTGTGAATTGAATTTCACACCATGAGTGGCTATATATCATATATTCATCAAATATACCTATAAAACATTCATTTTGTGAATAGTATTTAATATCGTGTACCAAATCCTACAACCAGATTCCAACTCTAGTTCAACTTCCTCATCCTTGAACACCTCCAAATGAAGTGACCCAAGCATAATATACATAAATATTACATTATTCTAGATATATATTAAATATATATAACAATTATACATACTCAAGGATATAAAAGGTTTAGAGTGTTTAGAGATTAGATACATATTCAACTAATTTCTTAAAATATCTTCAACATATCATCCTATAAAGATATTCATATAAGTACCCTTTTAGGAATACCATACTTAGAACCTTCCATAAAAACCCATGGAAGGAAAACATAATAAAGAGTGATCTTAGATGCTCAGTAAGGGTAAACATGATATATATAAATCATAAGAGAGTATAAGATGATAACATGGGTATGATAACATAATAAAGTGAATGTTATAAACATAAAGGATTCATACCTAGAAAACCTTAGATCACAAAATCTAAAATCATGATATATCTATAATCATGATCAATAAGGGTGTCAAAGAAGTAATCATCATTCAAGAGTCATAATGTAGGCATGTGACATCATAAGAATCAGATATCATAATCTTGGGAACATAGTTATTCACAATAATGTCCACTAATAATCTTGTGAGCAAAGATAAAATTGATCATACTCATGCATCAAATGTAAAAATATTCCTTTATAATCATGTCCATGCATAATATTGTGAGCATAGCTAGAAATAAATAATACCCACACATCAAAATATGAACTTATATGTTCGTAATCATATCCATTATTATCTTCATTATCAAATGATATATCTATATAAATTACCTACTAAATTGGAGGTATATAACATACCTAACCATCACATAATCATAACCTATTCATATGTATTCCACAAGTTCAAGAAAAAATTTATCATTTCATTATATCTAAACTTATGAAAAATAAAACAGGTTTCACCAATATTTCATCATTATAATCAACAAATATATAGAGAAATAACAATGATGGTATCATTGGATCATGTCCTTAGTATAACATAAGTAATATCAATGGATGTTGTAATAGATGAAAATACTTTTAAAATATCACTAGAATATTTATTGAATAAAATTCCATTTTCATTTTGAAATCTCTTTTTTAAAATCTCGAAACTTATAGAATTTTTTCGAAAAATATTATCTTTGAAAAGAATGATGGAAAATTATAAAGGAATGACTCATAAAAAACATATTGTGACTCTTAGGTAGAAAACTCTTTAAAAAAATTTAGGCTCAACTGAAAATTCCATATTTCTTTAATAAATTAGAGAATTACTTCCAAACACCTCATCATCTCCTCAAACATTGAAAATCACCTTAAAAAAACTTCAATGACTAGGTTGAAATAAAGACAATAGGCAACACATCTTCAAAAATTCCAAGTGGAACTTCAATATCCCAATTTCAATTTGTTATTAACCCAATTTTCAACTCTTTTATAAACTCAAGACCATCACACTCAACATTGATTTCAATAACCACACTCAAGAATCATTAAATCATAGTATGTATCACATGAGATACATCTTGACACCATACCATAAGATAATGTAGTGTTTTTTGAGATAATTCCATCCCTAGATGTTAAGAAACTTTTTTCCATGTGATTCAAATGACTTTATCTGACCCATATTTGGAATACCCACAAAAAGGATATCTAAATGAAATTTAAACTCCATGGAGAATCTTATCCCCATTTGATAAATAATTAAGAACTGTGAAACTTTTTACCCCCCTTTGACAACACAATTCAAAGCCTTATAGGGCATAATTTCAACACATATTTAAGTGATATGGGAAATATGAACATGAAGTTTCAACCTTAACCTAGTGAATATCTCATTTACTAATTCTTTGGTTAGAATTTATGCAATTTTTTCCTTCATTATAATAAAATCAAGTTTCACATCACCTTCTATAGAGACCCAAAGCTTGATGTACATGGACATTACATTAATTTTGCAGAATACTTAATACATAACAAAAACATACACATAAGGACCGTAATAGTTTAGTGTCTTTGGAAACTCGGAATATAAAATTCTAATCATGTTGAAATATCTTCAACAGCTCCCATAACGATCTTCCGATTTTTGTTTCCTTACCTAAAACCTTTCTCTATTTCCTGGGGAAAATAAAACATAAAAAGGGTGAGCTCAAATTCTCAATAAGGGAAAACATAGATAACATAAAACAATCCATAAACATTTGGAAGAAAAAACTTGAACATGAAATTTAAACATCAAAATCATGAGAAAAGACATAAATCGTGGAAGTACGTAAGGAATATATCATAATAGAACATCAACCATGATAAAATATAATGGGAATAAAACATTTAATTGTTGAAACCATTCAGCACATGTCATGATTTCCATAGTATCCAAGGCATTGCTTCCAAGACCATCTTAGTGGACAAAGTCCCTTTCTGAATCGAGTTCACTCCTCGTTTCAGTCCTGTAACACTGAACCGAATTAACTTACCATTCCAGCCATGTCTATCTCATGAGATATAAATATTTACCCAATGCATTGGAGGGAGATATAGGTCCCACCCTTCTCATAATGAAATCATTCTTACTTTTTCCACAAAATAAACATACATCATTCATAATAACCCAACAAATAAAATGGGTTTCATAAACATCATCCCATCATCAGATAATCCATATAAAAGAAATGGATATCATTTCATAATTATAAAATTGAAACCATGTAAATCATAGAGACATTATACATGAAACATACACATCTGAAATAATTTCATCTTAGGTGGAAAATGGTTTTGATAAAACACTTGAAATGAATTCTTGAGGAAAATATCCTTTCTTATTCAAAATCATTTTCTTTTAACAAAATGTCATGAAATTTTAAAAGAATAGGATTTTTTTGAAAATAGTCATGAAATCTTTTGGAGGAAGCTTCATGAAAATAAGGCTTTATAAAACCGTAAAAATCCGTTCACGCCGCATAAGTTACAAATAACATTCTCCTCGTACTTTTGTCGGAAAGGTAAAAAAAGTACCTCGTAATGTAAATAAAAGAAATATTCCTTACATACCATGTAGTAAACGTCAAAAATGGGTAAAAAGGACTTTAAAAGTACATGAAAACACTTTTATAAAACATGGACATGATAGAAATAGCCCCAGTAAATACTTACGAATAAGCAATCTCGGATAAAAATGAGATTTGCAAAATTATCCCTTACCTTATGTCCGATATGCTTAGTATGTATCCGAACCTCATGTATAATGATTTAAATAATGTCATTGACTTATTACAGAATCATATTCATTGTTATGATATCATATATGGTTCACTTATTACTTTATATTACCCGTTTTTTGTAAATTCCATGTTAAAGATCATTTTGGGTAAAATCGTTTCATTTGTCGTCTGTGTTTTGACTTTTAATTATTAATATGATTAATTAGATAATGATTAATTAATTCCAGAATATAAAACATGATTTATATATAATATATATTCAGAATATACATATATATAATATATCTATAAATGGAAAGAAATACACCGTTCATGGAGACGGTAGGCCGTACGTACGCATGAACGCTGTTTTCGTTTCCTTATTGAATTGAATGAAATTATGTAGATGACATACATATATATACAAATAAATCCAGTATCATTATTATGTCATATATTTCATGATTACTTATTATATATACTTTATAATCATTCATGAATGGTTAACATGGAGAATGAATCTCATCGCGTCGTGGAGACGGTAGTCCGTACGTACGTACGAGCGATGATATCATTCCCATGATCGTGGAATTATATTAGAGTGTTTGTATAATATTTAAGAATCAATATCACTTAACAATAATCATATATAGTTATTATTTACACCATCATACCCATCCAAGTAAGGTGGTGGTGGAAAATAGATTACACCACGGCGTGGAGACGGTATTCCGTACGTACGCACGCGCGGTGATTTCGTTTTCCATAGGATGGATAGATGGTGAAATAGGGTTGTTTCATACTTATAATAACATATAATTATATTAGTGATACTGATGTTATTACTTCCTAATGAAACAACTAAAGAAGAAGAAGTGGAAGAAGAAATAAAGTTGAAAGAATTGGTGGACATTACCTCTTCTTTGAAGCGCCTCTTTGAGACCTCCTCTTAGGGCACCAAAATTGGTCTTTGAAGAAGACCAAGACCTCTAGGATATTTCTAGGGAAGTGGATAAGAGAATTTGGCAGGGGATGGCAGATATTGATGGCTCAAAGTGGTGTGAGGAAGAGAGGGAGTAGGTTCCCTTTTATAAGGGAGGAGAGGGGCACCTTTAGAATAACTAAAAATATTATTTTATTATAAAGTCATATTCAGTTTTTAATAGCTCCAAATTGAGTTATTTAGAAGCTAAGGTGGGGATGGGTCGAAATACTCTCATCCAATATAATTTAGACAAGTTTAGGTTTCTATTTTAACCTTATCGTTTAGATTTAACTTTAAGTTAAATAATTTTTCTTTTACCGTGTCTTCTTGTTTTCATACACTATAAGGTTAATAAACTTACTATAACAAGACAAACGAACCCAAAGTTGTTTATTATTAATATATATAAACTTATATAAGTAATTTGGCCGAACCTTATATTTTTAGGAATAAAATAACAACTAATAATATAATATTTGTTTTAAAAACTATTTTATGTCAATTTTGACACTATTTGGTAATTGATTTTTGTGAAAATCATAACAGAAATATTAGTTCTAAAAAAGTTAATTAAATAAATACTAACATGTCATATTAACATAGAAAATTATTGGAATTCATAAAAAGTCTCATATTACATTTATTTGGGTATTTATAACATCAATTATGTCCATATTTCATTAATAATATAATTACTGCATCATCATTGTGTCATAAATAAATTAATTTATTTAAAGTCTAAAAATTACAAATAAAATACCATTATGTAGGAAATCGTTTTAACTTTCTAATGAATACTTATAGTCGAATTTATCTTATGTATAACCCTATATTAAAAATTATTTACTTATTAAACATTGATTTTAACTATTTTAACCCTTCTTTAAATAAATTAATAATAAATGTCCTAATCTAATCCATGTTTGCCTAAATGGTCATATTTTATTCCTAATGTTGTTCTTTGTCGAATTAAACTTATCCAATAGAATTAGGACATGTGTTAGGGTAATAATAATATCATTTTTACCCTTAACTACCCTATTTACTTTTAACCGTGGTAAATAAAAGTAAAAAGTTACTATTCACCAAAAATTATTTTCATCTCATTGAACCACATTTTACTTACTGACATCAACCGTGTCTCTCGGATTTTTGAAATTTCATTCACAAAAGCGGTAAAATTAAGTTCTATGTAAATTTGAAAATTCTCCTAGGAGGTGGGTAAAAGACGGTCAAAAGTTCAATAAAATTTTTATATATCTAAAATTATTATAAAATGACTCCAATTAATTAAATTGAACTTATATAGGTATTATGTGTCAATTTTTACCTAAAATAAATTTAAATAAAATAAATAATTATTTAAATAAAAATTCAGTTTTTAAATAGTAATCCAGTGTTTTCACTATTCATCAAAAATTGAAAGTTTTCAGAAAAATACCAAAATTTCACCCTAGGATAATTTCGATATTCCGAATACAAAAATGAATTCCATTTTGAAAGATGAAATTTACAAAATTTAAAAAAGTGGTTATTACTATTCATAACTACTAGTTTTAATAATATTTTAATAGCATATCGTTGTTTAGTGAAATTCGGTATTGCGTACAACACACGCTATCGAGGAAGGCCGTGATTGCGTGTAATGCAGCCAAGTTAGGGTTGCGTGTTATTCAAGACTCATTTGTTGTAATTCACAACACAAGACATCAATAAAATTAAAAAGAATATTTTTCATAAAATCTCGGGGTGTTACATTCTACCCCCCTTAAAATGAATTTCGCCCTCGAAATTCGTCGGGGTTATAAATGGTTTACTATTTGAAAGTTTCTTTAATAGAAACCCACATCGTAAAAAGGAATACCAATACCAATCTTAAAAAACTAAATTATGAAACATAACGGTTACCCAAATTAACTAATCACTGGGTTTCCACATAGGAGAACATAGGTGAAAATATGGATATGAAAGAGAAACCTAACCATCATGTTCTGATGGAGAGTGGTAGAGAACATGGCTATGAAAAAGCCAACAATCCCAAAGCCATAGATTTGTGATGATCTAAGGTACCATCCGATTCATCGGATATAAGGGAACTAGGACAACATTTTTGGTTTTCAAGATCATTTCCCTAAAGTTGATGAATTAAAAGAAATAATTAAATTATTTTGGTACAATTTTACTGTTGTTCGTGAATTGAACAATTTACACTTCATCCCTTAAAGAAATGAAGTTGAATTTGTTATTCATGATGTGTTAGCAGATCATGTGATAGAATGATGGGTCATTCCATCTGTTTTAAACAAAAGGTTAGCAAAAGTTATCAAATATACATAAGTCCATCTATGGTGAGGTTAATCATATAAAATTCCAAAAATGAACTTATACTTCATATATCATACCGCTTAATAAAATAGAACCAGTTTCTACTAACCATGGACTTACTGTAGGCCAGTGGTAGGCGATAAAGGCCAGTCGCATTTCGGTTGTGGGTTCGATTCCCACAGCCTTGTCTGACGCAATGGGCTGTCGCCCGTCCTGTAGGTTGTCATTTTTTTAAAACTACATTACTATAACATCCCATCAATAATATCAAAAAAAGTTCTATCCTTAAACAATACTAACTTATGTCCAACATAATCTATTCTAATCTTTATGCTTATCCATAATACTGCAGTCCACTCCCATAATATAGTGAAAACGATTACCAGAGATTTCATTTAACAAGCATGTTAATACCATCATTGATCCCCATATATCATAAGATATGTCTTGTTGGTGACATTCCAAACATTCTAAGGCCTTAATCCTATATTCTCTTGAAAAATGAATAACCATTGAATCTTAGTGAAAACATAAGTGTTGTCAAAAGTTAACTCTTTCCACATACCAAAACCCCAAAATTCTATATACTCAAACCATGATATAATTGTTACCTTATATCAGTCATGATCCCATGAATACTGTCAAACATTTCATTTTCTCCTTATCCCTTCATTATGCGCATATCATTCTTTTTCCAAAAATATCTCAATCACTTTCCATGGTTACCAGTACCATAAAATTATTGAAAACCACAACAGACCAATACACAAATATTCCAATATTCCATGATACTATATACAACATTATTTTGGAATCCCATTACATAAAAACATAATCATTACACTACATCGTTTTCATATTCAACATTGCCAATAGTGATCGCATGTGACTTCCCTTTTTTCCTTTGCCTTAAGTGGTTGCTCATGTCGATCATCACTAACCCTTGGATTAGGGCATTTATTAGCATAATTCCCCATTTCCTTGCACTTGAAGCATTGAAGTGTTGGTGGTGCATTCTCTGCAGTCTTTTCTTTATTCACACCATTATCAACCCTTTTTCCATTACTTCGACACTCAGATGCTCGATGACCTTCTTTTCCACACTTAAAACATTTTCTAGTCCCTTTAAGACAATCTCTACAATGCTTATTTCCACACTTTGAGCATAAGGAAACATTCATCTTCTTTTCCCCATTATTTTGAGATTTCTCCTTGAACTCCATCTTTCGTTTCTTGTCAAAACTATGAGATGGATAAGTAACACCAACTTCTATTTCTACCTTGATAGCACAACGTACAATTTCTTCATAGCTACTGAATTCTCTTATAGCTAATGCCCTTTGAAGATTTGGTTTTAATCCACTGAAGAATCGATCAACTTTACTTTCAGGTTGGATGATAAAGCCAGATGCATACCTTGCAAGCCTTGTAAAATTCGCTTCATATACACCAACAGATTCATCATCCTTTTGCTTTAGTTCAAGAAACCCTTTCTCCATCTTTTTTCGAAGAATACGAGGGAAGTAATTATTGAAAAATAAGTTCTTGAACTCGTCCCATTCCATGGACTCAATTTCATCTCTTGGCCTCGTATTCTTGATAAGATTCCACCATTGATCAGCTTCACCTTCCCAACGATATACTGCTAAGATGACTTTATCATGCTCAGAACATTGTAGAACTGAAAATATTTTTTCAGTAGTACTAATCCATTGTTCTGCCACTAAGGGATCAGAAGACCCACTGAATAAAGGTGGACGCTGCCTCATGAAGGATTGAACAAAATGTTGCTCATTTCTCTGCTCATTTTGAAGTACAGAATGATTCATAGCTTGTGTAATTAAAGTAATAATATTTTTCACTCCATCTCCCATAACATTTGTTTGTTCAGGAGGACAATCATTGCATTTTACATTACATTGATCAACACGGTTCCTTCCGGTTCCAGCCATCGTCTAAAACCCAAAAATAATAGTGTGAGAGGAAAAAATCATGATAGGGAAAACAACATAATAAAGGGGGAGTAACTTCAATATCTAACATCTTAGGTTAAATTCTAATATTGTTACCATATTTCTAGGACTATATCCTATACGTATACTTATCCTTAGGGACATCCCTAGACATACCTTAGAAATATCTCTAGGGATCTCATGAACATTTTCGCATCCTAGTTTCCAAAGGTTGACTAAACCTTTCCTTTGATACAAACTATAGAGACCCGAAGCTTGACATACATAGACATTACATTACTTTTGCGGAATACTTAATACATAACAAAAACAGACACACAAGGACCGTAATAGTTTAGTGTCTTTGGAAACTCGGAATATAAACTTCTAATCATGTTGAAATATCTTCAATAGCTCCCATAACGATCTTCCCCTTTTTGTTTCCTTACCTAAAACCATTATTTATTTCCTGGGGCAAATAAAACATAAAAAGGGTGAGCTCAAATGCTCAGTAAGGGCAAACATAGATAACATAAAACAATTCATAAACATTTGGAAGCAAAAACCTGAACATTAAATTTAAACATCAAAATCTTGAGCAAAGACATAAATCGTGGAAGTACGTAAGGAATATATCATAATAGAACATCAACCATGATAAAATATAATGGGAATAAAACATGTAATTGTGGAAACCATTTAGCACATGTCATGATTTCCATAGTAGCCGAGGCATTGCTGCCAAGACCATCTTAGTGGACAAAGTCCCTTTCTGAATCGAGTTCACTCCTCATTTCAGTCCTGTAACACTGAACCGGATTAAATTACCGTTCCAACCATGTCTATCTCATGAGATATAAATATTTACCCAATGAATTGGAGGGAGATATAGGTCCCACCCATCTCATAATGAAATCATTCTTACTTGTGCCACAAAATAAACATACATCATTCATAATAACCCAACAAATAAAATGGGTTTCATAAACATCATCCCATCAGCACATAATCCATATAACAGAAATGGATATCATTTCATAATCAGAAAATTGAAACCATGTAAATCATAGA
Organism: Viscum album; assembly: GCA_963277665.1. Classification (NCBI taxonomy): domain Eukaryota; kingdom Viridiplantae; phylum Streptophyta; class Magnoliopsida; order Santalales; family Viscaceae; genus Viscum; species Viscum album. The sequence goes on from OY728121.1 coordinate 485,106,672, forward strand.
GACATTATACATGAAACATACACATATGAAATAATGTCATCTTAGATGGAAAATGGTTTTGATAAAACACTTGAAATGAATTCTTGAGGAAAATATCCTTTCTTATTCAAAATCATTTTCTTTTCACAAAATGTCATGAAATTTTAAAAGAATAGGATTTTGTTGAAAATATTCATTAAATCTTTTTTAGGAAGCTTCATGAAAATAAGGCTTTATAAATCCGTAAAAATCCGTTCACGCCGTATAAGTTAAAAATAACATTCTCCTCGTACTTTTGTCGTAAAAGTCAAAAAAGTACCTCGTAACGTATATAAAAGAAAGATTCCTTACATACCATGTAGTAAAAGTCAAAAATGGGTAAAAAGTACTTTAAACATACATGAAATCACTTTTATAAAACATGGACATGATAGAAATAGCCCCAGTAAATACTTACGAATAAGCAATCTCGGATAAAAATAAGATTTGCAAAATTATCTCTTACCTTATGTCTGATATGCTTCGTATGTATCCGAACCTCCTGTATAATGATTTAAATAATGCCATTGAATTATTACAGAATCATATTCATTGTTATGATATCATATATGGGTCACTTATGACTTTATATTACCCGTTTTTTTTGTAAATTCCATGTTAAAGAGCGTTTTGGGTAAAATCGTTTCATTTGTCATCCGTGTTTTGACTTGTAATTATTAATATGATTAATTAGACCATGATTAATTAATTAAATAATATAAAACATGATTTATATATAATATATATTCAGAATATACATATATATATATAATAGATCGATAAATGGAAATAAATACACCATTCATGGAGACGGTTGGCCGTACGTACGCATGAACGTTGTTTTCGTTTCCTTATTGAATTGAATGAAATTAAGTAGATGACATACATATAGATACACATAAATATAGTATAATTATTATGTCATATATTTCATGATTACTTATTATATATACTTTATAATCTTTCATGAATGGTTAACATGGAGAATGAATCTCATCGCGTCGTGGAGACGGTAGTCCGTACGTACGCACGAGCGATGATATCATTCCCATGATCATGGAATTGTATTGGAGTGTATGTATAATATTTCAGAATCAATATCAAATTACAATAATAATATATAGTAATTATTTACACCATTATACCCATCCAAGTAAGGTGGTGGTGGAAAATAGATTACACCACGGCGTGGAGACGGTATTCCGTACGTACGCACGCGCGGTGATTTCATTTTCCGTAGGATGGATAGATGGTGAAATAGGGTTGTTTCATACTTATAATAAAATATAAGTATATTATTGATACTGATTTATTACTTCATAATGAAACAACTAAAGAATAAGAAGTGGAAGAAGAAATAATGTTGAAAGAATCGGTAACGGACATTACCTCTTCTTTGAAGCGCCTCTTTGAGACCTCCTATTAGGGCACCAAAATTGGTCTTTGAAGAATACTAAGACCTATAGGATGTTTCTAGGGAAGTGGAGAAGAGAATTTGGCATGGTTTTGCCGAGATTGAAGGCTCAAAGTGGTGTGAGTAAGAGAGGGAGGAGGTGCCCTTTTATAAGGGAGGGGAGGGGAACCTTTGGAATAACTAAAAATATTATTTTATTATAAAGTCATATTCGGTTTTTAATAGCTCCAAATTGAGTTGTTTTGAAGCTAAGGTGGGTATGGGTCGAAATACTCTCATCCAATAGAATTTAGACAAGTTTAGGTTTCTATTTTAACCTTATCATTTAGATTTAACTTTAAGTTAAATAATTTTTCTTTTATTGTGTCTTCTTGTTTTCTTACACTATAAGGTTAATAAACTTACTATAACAAGACAAACGAACCCCAAGTTGTTTATTATTAATATATATAACCTTATCTAAGTCATTTGGCCGAAACTTTGATTTTTAGGAATAAAATAAAAATTAATAATATAATATTTGTTTTAAAAACTATTTTATGTCAATTTTGACACTATTTGGTAATTGATTTTTGTAAAAATTATAACAGATATATTTGTTCGAAAAAAGTTAATTAAATCAATACTAAAATGTCATATTAACATAGAAAATTATTGGAATTCATAAAAAGTCTCATATTTCATTTATTTGGGTATTTATAAAATCAATTATGTCAATATTTCATTAATAATATAAATACTGCATCATCATTGTGTCATAAATAAATTAAATTATTTAAAGTCTAAAAATTAAAAATAAAATACCATTATATAGAAAATATTTTTATCTTTCTAATGAATATTTATAGTCTAATTTATCTTATGTATAACCCTATATTAAAAATGATTTACTTATTAAACGTTGATTTTAACTATTTTAACCCTTCTTTAAATAAATTAATAATAAATGTACTAATCTAATCCAAGTGGGCCTAAATGGTCATATTTTATTCCTAAGGTTGTTTTTGGTCGAATTACACTTATCTAATAGAATTAGGACATGTGTTAGGGTAATAATAATATCATTTTTACCCTTAATTACCCTATTTACTTATAACCGTGGTAAATAAAAGTAAAAAGTTACTATTCACCAAAAATTATTTTCATCTCATTGAACCACATTTTACTTACTGACATCAACTGTGTCTCTCAGATTTTTGAAATTCCATTCACAAAAGTGGTAAAATTAAGTTCTATGTAAATTTGAAAATTCTCCTAGTAGGTGGGTAAAAGACGGTCAAAAGTTCAATAAAATTTTTATATATCTAAAATTATTATAAAATGACTCCAATGAATTACATTGAACTTATATTGGTATTATGTGTCAATTTTGACCTAAAATAAATTTAAATAAAATAAATAATTATTTAAATAAAAAGTCGGTTTTTAAATAGTAACCTAGTGTTTTCACTATTCATCAAAAATTGAAAGTTTTCAGAAAAATACCAAAATTTCACCCTAGGCTAATTTCGATATTCCGAATCCAAAAATGAAGTCCATTTTGAAATATGAAATTTAAAAAATTTCAAAAAGTGGTTATTACTATTCATAACGGCTAGTTTTAATAATATTTTAATAGCATATCATTGTTTAGTGAAACTCGGTATTGCGTACAACACACACTATCGAGGAAGGTCGCGATTGCGTGTAATGCAGCCAAGTTAGGGTTGCGTGTTTTGCAAGACTCCTTTGTTGTAACGTACAACACAAGACATCAATAAAATTAAAAAGAATATTTTTCATAAAATCTCGGGGTGTTACACCTTCAACCACTTTATCTTTGGTAAAATTATATCAAAGATCAATGTTATTTGATCTAAAGTGTTGATATCATAACCCTCCACCCAAAGTCACCCCTATTAAGCCAAAAATGAGATAAGGGATATAATTACACTTGAATGCTGCCTCCAATAGGCCATGAGTTGGTGAAAATAACCAAGGGTATATCATACACAATTTGAGAGGTATTACCCTCTAAAATAACATGAAGAAAGAGAGATAGAATTAAAAAACACCCAAAAAAACATACTCAAGATAAAATTAAAAGATCCCAAATACATACACGTAATGTCATACAACTAAAAAAATACAAAAAAAGGAACTATAAGTACAAAAAATAATCCTTAGTAGTGACGAAGAAAGTCCAAACAGATGCTAAATAACCCATGAGATAATAATGTCTAGCCTGATCACTAACCCACAACTGTAGAACTAAAAAATATTTTATATATATGTAGGCTGAGCATAATATATATACTCAGTAGGATCCTCCCCAGAGCCTCTTGTGAAAAAGATAAATAAAACATACTAAATCATAGTGAAAAAAAAGTGAAGCTAACTGATCACCTAAATTAGTATACTATAATACCAACCTCTCTATGGTTTTCTCTATTAAAGTATTACATATAATAGATCCTATAAAATAATATCAAAAGAATTTACCCCATTACCACTTACCCACTAGTTTTTCATGCTTCCCTAATGGCGTGTGTCGTGAGCCATCTCTATCCAAAAGTAAGCATGCCCTAAGGAACCCAGTCTTAGAAACATCTCGTGCATCCTATGAATCATATCATCTCATCACATACCGTGAAAACTGTTCATTACATCATCACATAATACCATTCAAAATTTCCATATAGTAACCAAGTAGTTTCTAGGATCCACCAAAACCAATTTTTCATGTATTATACCTCAAGCCATCATAACCCATACACAAAATACTTATAATAATCCTTATGATACTATATCCAGAGATACATATGTTTAAAATAACTATAATACATCACATCCCTATACACACATATATGGGAAAGGTAACATCCGTTCATACAACACATAATACTACTAGGAGAAGATATCAAGGTAAGAGGGTGTAGTCAACCATTTGTTCCTCTCCAACCTAGTTGTTAGGGAAAGAACCCCCTAGATTACATTGCGTTTCAGTCACCTTACTAACATGGGTGGGATATATTATGAAATCATATAACATACACGATATAATATAGATCACAACCACACTATGGGCATTAAATTAGTCTTTGAATCAAATTCACCTATCATATCTCAGACACCCAACTGCCACCGCTAAGGACTATGTATACTATAAACATACAAGAATTCAAGAATAATTCATTTATTTATTTCTTTCCATTAAACATTTTTCAATACATTAATTATTCCAATTAACCATTAAACATTTCTTTAGATTTTTTTACCAAGATCACCAATAGATTCCCATAACCTTCAGGAATAAATAAACCGATCCCAAAATTTCTCAAGATTATCATTAATTTCATTCCAACAAACCATAAAACCCATGGGTTAAAACATTTATTATTATCAATCATTCCATAATTCTAGGTACTCTGGTAAGCATCCTATTCTACCAAAAATATATGCATAACCAAGTATAACCAGCTACCTCATTTAGTGAAGAAAGAATTAAAGAAATAAGAATCTTATCCATCCAGATCTTATATAAATTTATTAATAATGAGAATCCTATATTTCATCATAATAATGAGAAATCATAGATTCAACCAATTCCATTAGTCTTGATTCCACCCCCGACACCATCATGCATATCACCATGCATCTTTCTACTATCAACATCAACTACTTCCAAAAACTTGGGCCTCCCTACCCATATATAATCAACCATTAGCCATTATAGGATCACATCACTTATCATAGAAAGAATTACATCCAAAGAAAACAAAAAAGGCAAAAAAAAAAAAACAAATAGATTCAATAGGTAATCTCAACCCGATAAACAAGGTATCTACCCTTTACATTCAAATAGGATCACTTGAACCTAAAAAATCATCCTTATCAAACAATTATTATGTTACCATATTTGATTAACCAATTAATTTATCACATTTTATAACTATGGGTAATATAAGGAATTATTTAACATAAGATATTATTTATGTAAACACGTTTTCAAGAATAAATTTTAGTTTTATTAAAATTTTAGGAAGAACATTTAATTTAATATGCCTTAATCATTTACAACAAGAATCACATCTCAAATTGAATTCTTCAGGAAATTACATTAAAATATGGAAGAAAAAATCAATTTAACATGTATTAAGCATTACTTTGATTTCCATCAATATAGAAGAAGAATGGTTTATTCAAACTCAAATCTTTAATTCTTTATCTAACATTATTACCGAACTTATGCTATTTAACCATTTTTATTATTGGAACTTGGTAAAACAAATAATAAAAAATCTGCTAACAAAACATAAATATAAATAGCACATTATCTATAAAAACAAGAGGAAAATCATTATCATGGTAGAAAACAAGTGATTTCTAAAATCCATAAACCATTTATTTCATTAATCCATTTTAATATTTATTATGGTTAATTCCACCATCATCCAAATAGATAAATCACGATAACTTTATGATTTCACATGAAAAAAGGAGAAATAATGAATACCCTACCTCAAGGCTTTTAATGTTCCTCAAACAATAATGGAACAAAAACATATATCTCTAATCACCTCTCCCATAAAGAAACTATATCCCTATAAGGATGATGTTCCACAAAAAAAACAAAGAAACTTAATGAGAAAAAAGGAGATCAACCACCATAGAATTAAAATATACAATGTGAGGAAAAAAGACAGATTAGAGAATAAAATATAAGATAAAAATGGGAAACAAACCTCATATCACCACAGATTAAACATGGGAAGCTAGGGATAAACCCATTTTGAAAGGGCTCTAAAACAACTTGTGGGAACTCCTCTGGTCACCTAGGGTTGCAGAGAATTAAATTATCTTTTAAAAAAACTGAGGGTGTGATTTTAATTATAGGTAAAAATCTAGATTCAAATTCATGATGTGAATAGGGAATTTACGTCATGAATTTCATGAGTTTTAAGACTTGATGAAAAATGCATCACCTCGATCTAATAAACCTAAATCAATTCACATCATGAAATTAATGTTCATGTCATTTGTTTTTGGGGACATATTTTTTAGATTCAGTCCTATACCCTTTCACAAAATGAACCCACGATTCACATCCTAAAACACACCCTATGAACTACCCTTCTCAGTCTATGAAATCCAATTTGGGCTATAAACTTCTCACTCACATCATGAACTAAAAATTATTTCATGAAATTATTCTACAAATAGATTTCATCTACCAAAATCTAACGAACCTACTATATTCATCCTCTAAGAACCATAGTATTATGAAACACACAAAGTGGTGGTGTATAAGGATATGTTCCTTTAAATTAGATACCTCTCAAAAAATTCTCATTCTTAAGATTTTAAAACCAAACTTGGAGTGAAAGGAAAGAAAAAAGGGGTCTCTCAAATATCACTCCATGAGATATCTCCCATGAATCTTTTCATCACAAGAGATTAACTACCTCACTTAAAATAATATGTCACAAAACAATAAAACACCAAAATCCATCTCCCAAACACTCTCCTAGAAAATATACCTCTCAAACACAAGAAATTATGAAAACAAGGCATAAAAGAAGAGAAAAACATCTCATATGCCAGATAAAGGTCAAAAATCACAAAAAATCACCACAAAAGAAGATATAAATATCAAACATCTTGGGATACTTATGTATATGTGATTCACATTCCCATGTAATCTCCTCCAGACCACTATGTTGAGAAGGGATCGAAACTCATGGAATATCACACCTATGAAACACCATCACCTAGCGATCCTAGATCTCCACAGGATGATCCTTGAAGGTTGGATCATCACCACTATAAATATCAACAAATCTATTACATGAGAGTCATAATGAAAATAATTATGAAGCTATGACACATGGAAGACATCATTTATCTGGCTCATATGTGGGAAAAGTTCTATCTGATACACAATGACTCTAACACAACCCAACACCACAAAAGGCCTAACAAACTAGGGAGAAAGATTACTACCATATTCTAACCATACCTAACCATGATGAAGAGTATCATTTAACAACACATGATCTCTAATTTGAAACTCTAGAGGTCTCATCATTTGATTATAATAGGACTTATGATGACCCTTCACTTCCTTAATCCTCTTTTGAATCACTTGTACCATCTCTATCATTTACTGCACCGGTTCCATCATAAGAATTACTAACTCTTAAACCCTAGTCTAGAAAAAGGAGAATTAAAAGATAAATCATATAAATATTTAAATGGTTCCATACCAATGGTGGATTAAAAATATTATTGTAATCCAACTTGAACAAAGGTTTGTGACTCATCCATGAACCTCAAAAATCCAGGACATAAGAAAACAACATATCCTCAAGAGTCTGAATAGTATTACCTATCTAACCAACTGTCTGAAGATGGAAAGTAGTGTTATAGAATAAATGATAACCAAAAGCATGATAGAGTCCTATCCACACCTTAGAGATAAAATTAAGATCATGATCAGATATGATCATCCTTGGGACTCTATATAGTTTCACCACCACCTCTAGGTACTACCTTCATAAAAACTCTACTGAGCTTGATTCCTTGATTACTAAAAAGTAGGTTGATTTATCCAAATAGTCTACTATCACCCATATAATATCAAAAAAATCATTGAGATCAAGGTGAACCAGTGATGATCTCTATCGAGATATCCCCCCCCCCCCACTTTCATTGAGTAATATCCAATAAATAGAGAAAAGAATTGGGAATATGATGCTTAGCCTTCACCTTATTGCAAAAAAAATATTGAGACATAAAATTTGTAACTGAATGCTTCAAACCATGCCACAAAATAAGACATCTCATATTTTGGTACATATTTATCATGCCAGGATGTACTGCTAAGGGTGAGATATGGAACTCATGGTGAAACACCTCATTAATCTCAAAATGGATGAAAATTCTCCCCTTGAGTAACACCCAATGTTGTTCATCCTCAGACCAACCATTAGGGGAATCACCAAAGAAAAATTGGTCTCTCCAAACCTCCACCTTAGATTCCCCTAGTTGGGACTCCTCTACATGATACACCAAATATGACTACTTTGTCATCTGAAAAAGGAAACCACTACCACAAAACTCTCCCATATTAAGATGCATTAATGATAGATCATACATTACTCTCCAGTAATCTTCATATTCATGCATGATATCATTGTGCGACTTCCTTCACATCAAATAATATACAACATTACCATTTCCTAGCATATATAAAATCATGAATTCATAATCTTGCAATAATTCCATCCATAATTGATGTTGAATGTTTAGGTCATGATATGAGAAGACATACCTCAGGTTCTTATGATTGGTAAAGACCACAAACTGATCAACAATGAGGTAATGTCACAAAAAATTCAAGAAAAACATATATTATTCCAAATTTAGATCATATGTGACATAACTATACTCATGGGGATGTGACTTCCTTGACCCATAAGAAAAAATGATCTCTTATGTATCAGAACACAAACCAAACTAAGATATGAATCATCAAAAAAACCTCAAAATAAACTCCCTAATATGGTAAATTAAGAACTGGATCACTACCCATTTTATCTTTTAGGCACTCAAAAGCTAATTGAAACTAATAAATATTCAAGAAAACCTGATCTTTTATAGTCAAGGATATTCAAGGAGTCTCAAACTGAGAGAAATTGTCTATGAACCACCTATAATAGTATACAAGACCAAGTAAAATATACACCCATATAGTTTTCTTGGGGGATAACCCAGAAACTACCTCCTAAATCTTAAAAGGACCCACATATTAAGCATGATGGTACATGTAATTCCAAAATAAATGAACTTCATAAGCCCAGAAACACACTTTGAAAACTTCCTGAACAACTTATGATGACGCAGAACTCCCAAAACTACATGATGATTCTCTATATTCTCTTCCCCAGATGTAGAGTACACTAGGATTTCATTGATAAAAACCACCATGAACTATTACATAAAATCTCTAAACATTATTTTTATCAAACCCATGTACATAATTGGAGTTTTTTCACACTTAAAAACATTAAGACAAACTCTTAATACCCATAACAATATCATAAAGTGGTCTTCAAAATATCCTCATATTTTACCCACATCTGATGATATCCAAATCATAGATCTAGCTTCAAGAACCACCAAGCTCCTTTCATTTGATCGAATAAATCATCAATTTTTGGAAGAGGATAGTGGTTATTCACTATTATCTGGTTCAAGTGACAATAATCAATACAAAGATGGAAAATCTCACTAACCTTCTTCACAAATAGAACTGGAGTACCCCAAGGTTACATGCTTTGATCAACAAAACTTCAATAAAAAATATCATCATTATGTACCCTTAGCTCTTGAAAATCATAAGGAACTATTATATATAGGGACATTGAGATCATATAATTTCCTAAATATATCTCTATTCTAAACTCGATCACCCATAGAGGGGGTAATTCTACAACCTACTAAGGGAAGACATCAGGGTACTATTCCATGAACTTGGGAAACACTATTTAATGAACCTTTGACGAACTCAGTATCAACTCATCCATTTAGGAACACAATTATAGAATAAAAATTCAACCCATATGATATTATCTATCACCAATGAACATAACAGGCTCTCCATCAACATAATATAACACAATCTATCTCCTAAATAAATAGACAATAATCTGCAACAACTAGTATAACCAGTCCATGTTGAGGATGATGTCATATGGTTGTATCCGTAAACATAATAATTCTACCCAAAAGAGATGCTACCTAAAAACTAGATCATAGTCTCTAAAAAATTCATACATAAAAGATCAACCTACAACTGGTGTAGTCAATGCCAAGGGCCTTGGAATCCTCTCTACCTAAAGTGCCAAAGCACAAACTAGGGAAAGTGATATGAAGGAATACATAGCTCTTTAGTAAAAAAATTGTGCACCCATGTATTAAACTAGTAGTACCTCAAACAACATCCATCTCACCTGGTGTTTTCAACTCCAAAGAATGCAATTTACCATGAACCAATATATATTATTTTTTAACCTAATGATGACAACCTATATGGCCATGCTTTTCTCTCTAAGGATGGGGAAAATATCAGGATTATCCACTGCATAACTTATCTTTTTTATACTGATCCAAAGCTATAGAACCTTTTTGATACTACCTCTGCTAAAATTGAATCAATCGAGGAACCTAGAGTAGAGAACCTACTTCTTGTTACCTACTCAGAAAGGTCAGGAACTCTCACTACTGATGAACTTTACCCACAAAAAAAAAATCCTTTGATCCCTTAGAAGGGATATGAGAGTTTCCATCCCTATAGAAACGAGATAATGAGTGATGGGACCTACCTCCATCTATTTGATAGATCTTATATCATGGAAAATGGGTACCCCATACCACAACTTTAGTACATGAGGAATCCTAAAGACTCCCCTCTCATAATGATCTAGTCTTGGCCAATATCCCCTCAATGATCTATTCTCTCTCCATAACCTCATGATACATTGATAATATTAATAAGGAGACCTGGTTCTAGATATCTAGACACAAATACTCCTCTAAATGACTCTACCCAGACTCCTCATCTAGAAATAAGTCTGAATCATAACAAGGTAGGGTCTAAAAATTGATCCCAAACTCATTAATGCTAGAACTCCCCTATTAAAGGGTAAAAAACTCATAGAGACTAACCACCCATGCATTCAAAAAAAGAAACACGTCTTAGAATTGGTCTTATAAATTCTCCTGTGAGAATACCAACTCCTCAAGATACCCAGGGAACATGAACCACCACTGCCTCTATGCCCTATGTAGCATCGACACCACTAATTAAACCTAGTGATTATTTTGAGCATGAATAAAACAGAAGAATATTTATACATCCTCCAAATAGTCCTCTGTCATTATGTTCAAAATGGATCCCTCATTATTCTACACACTATGGAACAGAAACCCTCGATGTTTCCACCTCCAAGTTCCATTTCTATCGACCTCAACTCTATGGAGATCTGCTGACATATCCCGCTAAACATATTTGGTGTGAACCAGATGAAAGAATAGACTTGGATAGATAACTAAAAAAATAAAAAACTATTAGGGACCCCTAAACCTAGAATATAGAATATTAATTAATTAATTAATTAATTAATTAAGGTTTAATCCAATCCCAAGGTCTACCCATTTCAAAAATTGTCTCAAGAATAAGGAAGCATGATCCTTTCCTAGGTCTCTACCCTACATCTAGTATCACTTCGCTCAATTGAATCAGTAAAATAAATGTTTCATGTATCAGATCATAGGGGGCCTAAATACTCATTTCTCAATTGGTCTCCCTTGTTTACTTTTCTCACTAAAATTTACGAACACTGTTTCCCTACTAACCCATGTATTCCTCACTTGTGCCTACCTCAAAATATTATCCGATCACTCAACATGAACATTTTATACCACTCTATCATGAACCTCTCCCCCCAAAGGTACCACTCCTGGGATGGCAATGAGAGAAGCAAGATAATGACACCTAAATCCTACCTATAATAGGACATGAGAATATAATATAAAAAAACACCCAACAAAACCTTCTCAATATAAAAGTAAAAGATCCCAAATTAATTAACATAATATCATACAACTGGAAAAATTATCAAAATGGAGCAAAAAGTACAAAAATATAATCCTTAATAGTGACCATGAAATCCCAAATAGCTTCTGAATAACCCACAAGCTATTAATTTTCAGCCCGATCACCAACCAGTGCCTATAGGCTTGAAAAATAGTTTATATATATAGGGTTAGAATAAAATTTCTATTTAGTAGGATCCACACCCAAGCCTCCCATGAAAAAGATATCAAAAGCATAATAAATCCTAGTGAACAATAATTAAAGACAACTATTCAAATAAATTGGTATAAAATAATTCCAGCCTCACTATAGATATCTATCAAAAAGTATATCATATAGAGATAATAAAATATGATATCAAAATAAGTTACCCTGCTATCAATTCCCCAATGGTTTTATTCTCTTCCCCAGTGTCATATTTCCTGAACCATCTCTCTCCCAAATTAAGCTACCCCAAAGGCACCAAGCTAAGTATCATGTTTTGAAAATCATGTATCATATAATGTCATCACATACCATGAAACATGTGTATCACATCATAAAATCATCCCATGACACATCTCGAGATAGTAACTGAGTATTTTCTAGGATCCACCATAGCCCGTATGTCCTTTATTATTCGTCAAGCTATCACAACCCAAACATGACATACCTATAATAATCCTTAGGATAATATATCCTAAGATACATGTGTTTGAAATAAAAAAAATACATTATAAACCTATATAAACACATATTGGAAAGGTAACCATTATGCATACAAAAAATAAAACTACCAAAAGAAGAGAGTGAGTTAAGAGGGGGTAATCAGTCATCTATTCCTTGCCAACCTGGATATTGGAAAAAATAACCTCCCAGAGTCTACTGGGTGTCAGTCTACCTAAAGACATGGGTGGTGTAGCACATGAAATCACATAACATATGACATATAATATATCTCAAAAACACACTATAGGAATTAACTTAGTCTTAGGCTCAACTATATACATCATCTCTTAGATACCCGACTACCACTGCTAAGGATTAGGTATCCTATAAGGGAACAAAAATTTAAGAAGAATTCATTATTTTTTTCTTCCCATTAAACATTTATCCTTAAATTAATTATTACAATTAACCATTAAACATTACTTTAACATTTCTTTAGTAATATCAATAGTAGATTCCCCTGCCCTCTAGTTGTAAAAAATTTGATCCCATGATTTCTCAAGATTATCACTAATTACATTCCAATAATCCATAAATCCCATGGGTTAAAACAATTATTATTGTTTATCATTACATAATTATAGGTACTCTAAGAAACAACCTAAGCTACCAATAAGAGATTTATAACCAAGAACAACCAGGTTCCTTAACCAGTGGGGAAAATAATTTAGAAATAAGAAACATAACCATCCATCCCTTAAAGAAGATTTATTAATATGCAAGAATCCCATATTTCATCATAAAAATAGGAAAGACTAGCTTCAGACCATTCTATTAGTCATGGTTCTATCCCCGAAACCATCATGCATATCACCATGCATCTCACCATTATAGGAATCAAATATCGCTTCAAACACAGGCCTCCATGCCCATATCTCATCAACTATTGACCATCCTAGGATTTCATCACATCACATAGTAAGGATAAAATCTATAGAAAACATAGAAGGAAGAAACAATCCAATAGAATCAATAGGGAGTTTGGGTCCTAGAAACAAGTCATCCAACCATCACATACAAATGAGCTTTCTTAGCCCCAAACATTTACCTTTATCAGACAACCGATTTTATTACCATACTGTATTAATTTATTCATTTATCATAAGTTATAACTATGGTTAACCTAAGGCATTAGCTACCACAATTTATAAATTATTTAAACATGATTTTAAGAATAACCTCCAATTTTATTAATCTTTAAGGAAGAACCTTTCTTTTAACATGACTTAATCATTTAAAACAAGAGGAACTTCCAAATTCATGTTTATTAGCCAATTCCATTAATATATTGAAGAATAAATTAATTAAATAGTAATTAATTATTACTTTTATTTCCATCAAAACATAACAAGAACATATTATTTAAACACGTCTCTTTAATTATTTAGTCAACATCATTACCAAATTTATGTTCTTTAACCATTTTCATTATAGAAAAATGATAAACCTAACTATAACAAACATCCTAAAAAAGAATAAACATAAATAAAAAACTATCTAGAAAAACATGAGGTAAACTGTCATTATGGTACAAAACATGTGATCACTAAAATAAAAAAACCATTTCTTCCATTAATCACATTTAATATTCATTATGGTTAATTCCATCATAAAAAATGAGATAAAGCATGAAAATTTTACTATTGAACATGAAAACAAGGAGAAGAAATGATTCCCCTACCTCAAGGCTTTAAATATTCCTTAAATAAGAGTTTAATAAAAACTTAGATCTCTAATCACCTCTCCCATAAAAAAATGGACCCCTCTAAGGATTCCATAACCCAAAATAATAAAGGAACGACATGAGAAAAAAGGAGATCAACCACTATATCATTAAAAAATATATTGGGAAGAAAAAATAATGGTCATAGAGGAAACCATAGGATAAAGAGGGAAATATCACATTGGATCACCACACACCAAACACATGAATCAAATGATCAACCCCTTTTGAAATGGATTCAATGTTTTTTGAGATAACTCCTCTGGTCACCTAGGGTTTGGGAGAATTTAGTGGTGTTTTATAAAAACCAAGGGTGATATTATATTTATAGGCATAATTCCAGATGCATATTCACATTGTGAATGGGTTATTCACATTATGAATGGAATAAGGTTTAATAATGAAAGAAAAATTTATCACCTTGATCCAATAAACCCGAATCAATTCAAATTGTGATCTTCATATTCACATCATTAGTTTTATGGTAAAAATTTATCAAATATAGTCCTCTACTCTTTTAAATCATGAACCCATGATTCATATCCTGAAGTAAACCCTATGAATCACCCTTCTTAGGAAAAAAAATCTTATTTTATCTGTGAATTTACCACTCATAGGTGAACTGAATTTGGCACCATGAAATTATAATTCAACTATATTTCAGCTCCCAAACTCCACTGAACCTTCCCTAGCAATCCTCCATGCACCACTGGCTTTAGAAACACGCAAAGGGATAGGATATAAGGATATATACCCATAGAGTTGAACAAAATTCTTAGCAGGATGTATAAAACTTTGACTGTAACATGTATTACATAGTGGATTATCAACCTTAACTCTCAAGTCATACAAATAAACCTATATCCATATCATTTGAATACAAGAATATGTGGTTGTTATGTACTTTTCTTCAGTTTTGATTAATGATATTAAATTTTTTATCATGCTATACCAAACCGTACAATTATAAAATATAAAGAACATGCCACCTAAAGAAGACCTCATATCAACATAATATCTAGCCCAATAGACAACTGTAAAACCTTATAAAGTAAAATATTAACTCCATTTGTACAAAATTCCATAGATCAATGTATTCTTGATGTATCTCATAATCATATTTGTTTCCATAATGTGATATTCCTTGGGATTACATTGAAATTGATCACGTAATGTCACAAAGAAAAATAATTCTAGGTCTAAAAGCTATTGGTTAGAGAAGTCTTACAATTAGTTTCTTGTAATCACTTTGGTTTACACTAGTTCCAACCTCATCCTTGATCAAATTTATTCCAGAGCTATAGGAGTAAAAATACCTTTAAATTCTTATATTCCAAACCTATTAAACGATTCTATAGAGTATTTTTATTGGGATAGAAAAATATTATCAACTCCTTGTATGACTTCTAACCCTAGAAAATATAACATCTCATTAAACATTAACATCTCAAAATGCCTCTTAATTTACTCAGTAAAATCCTCCCAAATATTCTCTTCATCACCTTTATGTGTAATTATTTTATTTATTTTTACAAAAATATTTTTATGAATTAATTTCTTTTTGGAATTAAAAAATGTGTTTTTAATGGAGAATTATCAAATACTGGGTAATTTGAGTGAAAACTATATTTATTTGAAAATATTGCAGAAATATTGAAAAAATCATTGTTTTGGTTCTCTAAATTTAAAAATTTACTTTATTTAATTATATATATATATATTTTAAAGAACAAAAATTACTATGATATTCATTGAAAATATTTTTTTGAAGTGATTTTTGATGGAGTTTTAATTTTTTGAAGTAATTATTTCGTTATTCCATGGTTTAATCATAATTTTTTATGGAATTTCATTTTATGTGATAATGAGAAATTTCATTTTTTAAAATTATTTTACAATTAAATTTTACTCACTTTTTATATAATTTAGTAATTTTAAAAACTATATTGATGGTGTTATTCTGAATTGATAATTGTAAATTAATTTTTAATTTTGGGTTTTTAGGATGCATAGAAAAAGATTATGCAAAGGCAGCCTACCACAAGGAGTGACCAAATGCCACTCTCACAGTTAATATACTAACCAAAATACATGTGACCATGAAAAAAAAATAAAAATCCATAAGTTACTATAAGTTATACCCATAATCATAGAAGTGGACGCAATCTATAATGAAGAAGAATTTTCCACATAAAAAAATCATCTTTACCCACTAAAGTGACTGCAATAAGGGAACCCAATTAACCTTGTATGCTTTGTTAAACCAAATGTATATTCCAAGATACCACAATACAATACACCACAATAATCACCTTAAAACTACCATGAAGTATCAAAATGAATATAAGGAAAGGATAATAAGTTACCACACCTGATATTCTCAGGATTACTTAGATAATACTTATGGTTACATAAGTTACAACAAGAGAAAACATCCAATCTGAAGAAGTGGCTACAAGATCTACCAAGTTACCACAATACATGCAATGGAAGATCAATAGAACTAAAATTTTAAGGATTCCTGAATAGTGAAGAAGAAAACCTAAGCCACATAAAAAAATAATTGAATCTTGTAGATGAGGTCAAATTAGAGTTATCTAGATAAACCAAGACGATATGTATCAATGATTTTTGGTTGATGATTATATAAAATCTAAGTTGGATGAAGATATAATATTTAATAGAGATATATGAACCAAGTTAAGATTCCAAAATATCTTGATAAATGATCCAACATAAACCTAAGAACCACCGTTTAAGCATGACACAAGAATATGAAATTCCCAGAACCTCCACAAGAAGTTTGAAGTTAGAGAATTGGGAGCTGAGACAAGAAAAACAAAATTTAGTGTAAGAATAAATCTCAGTTGATATGTTTTTATAATGGTGGTATGAGGGGATGAATAAATATTAGAAAATTTATATTCAAATGATATTTACAAAGGTGAAACAATTTTATAAAACTAACACCAAGTTTTATCTTCAGGAGCTCTAAAAAAGGGTGCTAGACTCAGATGATGATGATGTTTTATACCATGAAAAAACCATGATATTGGGATGAGGAATGAATATGAGCTCCCTAGAATATTGATAAATTTTCTCAACATGAGACAAATCATTCATGATCAAAACTTGAGGGTGATGATGTTAGTGTTCAAATATAAGGATTATATTGAGAGGTTTTTTTACTAAAATGTATTATTGGAGGACCAAAATGGAGTTACCAATGGGACCTCTGAAGTTACACAATGATTATAATATAGTTATCTTGATGGGTGCACACATGATGCTCAATAAGTTGCCTCTATAAAGATCATTTAGTTTATCTATTCAAAGAATACAATAACTTCTCTAGAATGCTGACTGTGACTCATTAAAATTTTTAGGAATTAGGTGAATTTTTAAACCACGGTTCCTAAACTCATCAACCAAAAGAGAAACTATTCATTATTCCTATGCAGATATTAATGATGTTTAAGCCATGAAGGTTTCATCTTTAAAGAACAAATATTTGAGATTATGTTAGGAAGAAAATAAGCCGATGAATATCAAACCTAGTAAAGAATAATCAAAATTTCTAAGAGAATATTGGATTTGGTCAGTAAAGGTAGAATCAATCATATAAATTTGTTTATGAAAAGATTGATTCAAGGGAGAGGGAAGATCTTGCTTTAATTTTAGTGTCCATAGAAGGGTAACTTGGTTTGGTCAAAAGATGTGGAAATTTAACTAAGCCTAAGTTGAACTAGCCCAATAAAGTGTACTCTTCATTATAGAAGGAATAAATAATAGATTAGGGAGAACATGCCTGAAAATATATAATAAGGCCCAAAAAAATTATTTTAATCACGTGGTTCCCTACAACTCATAAGTGAATAAATTAAAGTGCATAGAGAAACCACTGGAAGATTCTAGAGATTTTTTTAATTGTGTATTGTGTGGGAGTTTCCTCCATGTTCATGGTAATCACATGGGGATATTGAATTTTGTTAGAGGAATATTGCTACCCGCACTAGAGATTCATTAAGAGAGGATGATGATAACCTTAAGGAATTCCATGTGGATGTCTACTTCATTTTATTCTAATATGTTACTATTTTTATGTTTCATTTTCAAATAAGTATGGGGATAGACTTGTGTATTCCCCATCCTCATACATGGTAATCAATTATAATTACTAGATATGGGAACCATTCTTCCTACTCTTCTTATTTTGTCACCTTTTATCCTATTTTTTTGTATATATAATTTTGATGTCATTATTTCTTATTCCTTGGTACTGTGATCTCATACCTGAAAAAATAAATCTAATTTTTAAGTCTTGATCTCGTAAGTAAAACTCAATGAAACATAGAGATTTGAGATTTATAAAGATAATCACCTCTTCTTCACCCTTATCATATTGTGATAGTGAATTGGGGTATTTCGATTGTGAACCCTTGTATAGGAATGATATTTTACTCCATTAACTCATTTATCTCCCCTCTTCCTCTCCCATTTTACTTGGATATGTGAGTGGAGTTTTATTGCGTGATCTGATAATTTTAGTAGGATCATTTTGTCTTATGAGATTTCCTAACTAGAATTAGTTTTTTGAGTGATCCATTTTTCATTCTCTGGGAACTCTTGAGTACTGAAGAACTTCCACAACTAAGTGTTCACTATTCGGGTGATAGTTGTGTGTGACTTGAAAGATCAATCATATATTGAGTGAGGTTGGGAGATGGTTATTTTATTATTAAGAACATCCATGATAGGCAGTGAATATTGGATTGTCCTATATGTGGTCTTGTTCTTGTTAAGTCATATCTCATTTTTTCTATATTGTTTCCTTATCTCCGATGTTTCTTCTCTATTATAGTTGTCACTCATTACCACCATTACCTAAAAACTCTATGATTTTCATCATTGTGTCTGCATGTTTTTATTTAGCTCTTTAAAAAAATATAAAAGTTCAAAAAGATGTTAGAAATATCTTTCAGGAATTCAGAACTTCTTTCTTGAGATCATCCCTGAGGTTAGCCACTATTCTATATTTGGGGTATTATAAATTTATTTGTGACCATATAAGCAATTAATATTCCTTCATGAAATCAGCACTAGTGACATCACCAAATTTTGTAACCAAATACTCATCATTATGGTGGTCACAAATACATTTAGAATACCCTAGATATAGAACAGTGGATAACCTTAGGGTAAATATCAAGGAAAAAGTGTGGAATTACCTATTTTTCTTCATAAAATATATTTTTTATAAATATTTAAAAATAGTAAACAAAAAAATTTAGACCCATTTATGAAAATCATAGATTTATAAAGTAATATTGATAGTGTGTGGAAATAAAATAGTGAACCAACTAGAATAGATAATTGAGAACAAAGAAAAGAAATCAAGACATAACGAAGGGGATGGAAGTTTGAAAGACCAAGACCAGATCTAGGACAATCCAATTTTCACCACCTATCATGGATCTTATTAAGAATAAAATAATCAACTCTAAACCTCACTTAGTGTATGATCAATCTCTCCAATCACACACATCTCTCACCCAAACAGTGAACACTCAATTACAGAAGTTCTTTGGTGCTTGAGAATTCCTCCAAAATACAAAATGAATCACTCTAAAAACTCATTCTGGCTAGAAAATATTTCCAGTTAGAATGATACTATTAAAATTATTAGATAACACAACCAAACTAAACTCAATAAATCGATTAAAATGAGAGAGAAAGATGTAAAATAAATTAGGCAAGAGAGTAGAAAACTATTCCTATTAAAGGGTGTGATCAATTAACACCCAAATTCACTATCTTAATCTAATAAGGGTGATCAAGAGGTAATGATCATCATAGAAATTAGATATCTAGGTAATATTGAGTTTCACATCCTAGATCAAGAATCTCAAATTAGCATTCCATTTTAGGAAGTATGAGATCATTGTGCCGAGAAATAAAAATGAATAAAATCCTAATTGTATTTACAAAACAGAACTAGGATAACATAGTGACAAAATGGGAAGAAGAAGAAAGTGGGATGTTACCCTCTATAAGAATTATAACGGATTCTCATGTGTGGGGATGGGTAATATAGAGGTACACCACCACACTTATTTGAGCAGAAAAACAAAAAATTGTGACAATATAGACTAATAGGTAGTAAAAATCCATGTGGCATGACTTTCAGTGCTCATCACCCCTCTTAGTGAATCCCCAATGTGGGCATCAATATTCCTAATAAAAAATTCAACTAACCCACATGATTATCCTGGACTTAGAGGAATCTCTTGCTCACTTCAAAATTCCCAACAGTCTCCAAAATATTCCAGTGGCTTCATCATGCACATTAATTTCATCATTTATGAGTTTTAGGGCACCAAGATACTTAAAATTATTTTTTTGGCCTTATTATAGATTTTAGGGCCTACATACCCTAATCCATTATCTGGTCCTTCTAGATAAATGATTAATATTTTTTTGGGCTAGTGAAACTCAATCCAGGTTAAATTTCGACATATTTTGACCATATCGAGTTTCCCTTTAATGGCCTTTGAAATTAAAGCATTAAATTCCTGCACACTTGCATCAATATTTTCATAGATCAATTAATTTTCTTGATACCAACTTTACAGACCAAATCTGAGATTATTTTTGAGCTCTTTATTAATTTGGACTTGGGTTGATAGGCATTAGTCACATTTATTTCTAACTTGTATCAGGTCTTGGTTCTTCAAAGTTGTGGCCTACTGAGTTCAAAATTCATTCAAATATGCATAGGAGGCATAAATGATCTATCATATAGTTGATGTGTTTGGGAACCTTGGTTCAATAATTCACCTAGTTCCCACAAATTTAAATTAGTCATTCTTATCATCCTAGAGAATTTTTAGTATTATTTTAATATATTTACTCCATGATCTTCACAGAGGCAATTTATTATGTATCATGTGTTCACCCACGAAGATTATTTTATCCATATCATTCGGTAACTTTGAAGGTCCCATCACAAAATCCATTTCAGTATTCTAAACATACATCCCAATGATCAAAACTATCAAACATTGTCATATATTTGAACACTTATGTTGACACCCTAGAGTTTCTATCATGAATTATTTTCATCAGGTAGCCAAAATTTATCCAGACTCCATGGAGATTGAGTTCAATCCTGATCCCAGTATCATGGTTCATTCATGACATCAAACATCATCATTAGCTAATTCTAGATCCCTTTCTCTAAGTTCCTAAATATGAAGTTAGATGTTGATTTTACAAATTTTCATCATATTTTAAAATCTCCTTCATAATTCAATCAGCTAAAATTTCTTCATACCTTCATACCTACATGATCAAAACATCACAACCAAGGTCTATTATTTCACTATATTTTGGTTCATCCTATCATAGTTCTTGATTCTCCATATTTATACTTCTAATGTAGGTTCTTGGAATTTTAGATTCTTGCATTGGGCTTTGATGGTGGTTCTTGAGTTTAAAGAGGACTGGTTATTAAGATTGGGTGGTGTCATCACTTGGTTCATTTGTCTCTGGTCAAGATAATATCTTCAACCCACTCATAGGTTATATAATCATCAAGAAAAAAATTTCAAACCCTTGATCTCAGTTTATCTATAAGATAATGATTTAACCTCATCTTTAGGATTTTATAATGGCTTTTAGTGGCTTGGGTTGTATTATTCACAATTTATAAAGCCTTAAAATTTTATTTTCTAAATGTCTTCCATAAGAAGTATTGTGGTAGCTCAGTAGCTCTTATGTAAAATTATTCATTTTGGATGTTTTCTCTTGTGGTTACTTAAGTGACCACGAGGATTCTCTATAATAGCTTGAGAATATTAGGTACAACAACCTTTTCTATTTTCCTTACATACATTTGGATTCTTCATGGTTTCTTCAAGGTGATTATTATAGTATATTGTGATAGGGTCACTTATAATCTGTATTAGTCTAAATAAAGTATCCACACTTAGTTTGGTTCCCTTCTTGTGTTTACTTCAGCATAACATGATGAATTTTGTGTGTGCAGTAAGTTCTTCTTAATTTTGGTTTATGGTTTATTAAGTGATTTTGGGTAAAAATTATGGTCACTAATATAGTTTTCCATTTTTTAGGCATGGTTACATGTCTTACAGTCATTATACTAACCATGAGAGTGATATGTGGTCACTCCTTATAGTAGGATACCTTTGCACAATTTTTTTCCAGATGTCCTAAATAAAATAGAATTCACAATTGATTAAAAATTATCAATTCAAAATAACAACTCTGACACATATGTGAAAATTAATGAATTATATAAAAGTTATTAAAAATGAGTTAAATGATCTTAACAAATGAAATTTATCATTATCACATAAATTTAAATTCCACAAAAAATGATAAAACCATAGAATAATGAAATAATTACTTCTAAAAATAAAAACATCATAAAAAATAACTCGATAAAAATGTTTTCAATGAATATCCAAACAATGGTTGATCTTTTAAAATATATATAAAAAATGAAATAAAATAAATTTTTAAATTTAGATAACTAAAGCACTGATTTTTTCAATATTCTCAAAGGAAAATAGTTTTAATTCAAATTACCCAGTATTTGATAATTCTCCATCAAAAACACATTTTCACTTCCAAAACACAATTAATTCATAAAAATAGATATAAAAAATGTATAAAAATAATTCCACATAAAATTCCCATACACTTAATCAATTTTACTATTGAGTAATTTAACTAATTTTATTTATTTATTTACAATAAATCTAAAAATAAATGAATATATTTATTTGATTGGAATACATATACTGTAATTAGATATAATCATAAAACAATCCATTTTTAGTAATTTTATTTCCTCCTATGTGAATCAATCACACTACCCAAATTTAGTTCCAATTAAATTTCCATTTATTGGTGTAAGAAAAATTATATTTAAGTAGAATTAAAACCATAACAAGAGGAAAATTCAATTATCACTCTCCCTTAGGCTCTAAAAATCAAAGGTCTATTATTTGCTTCATTGATTCAACTAAAATGGTTATGTTTCAAGTCAATTTTCCCCTTTTGTTTCTGGGTTCAACATTCCGCTCACCTTAATGAACTCATTCTTGATAAATAGGAACATTATTAAATTTTTCCAAGCCATGAATTTGTGTGACATACTATAAAAATCACTTATTTAATTTAATAATGGATTTATTTATTATCACACACCTAGTTCCTAATATCTTATAGATTCACCATGGGATACCAGTTACCCATTTTTCTCTAGTTTCAAAGGAATTATATAATTATCATTTGAGTTGGATCCCTAAGGTGTTTTTATTTAAAAGTTTTTCCCCAGGTTAAAGTTTAAAGATCCAATTTCCTTGAATTATAATACATATTCCATAGAAATATTAACCATCAAAATCAGTTTCCTAGTTATTAAACAATATTTCCATAAACATATTGTACAAAATCTCTCAATAATTATGAAATTATAGTTATTTCAGACTTAGTGAAACCCCTCAATCTAGTACTCAATTATCACCATGGTTGGACACATTTAATTTTAATTTTCATAATATATAAACATACAACAAAAGATTTAATTTTAAAAAAAGATCTGATTTTATTTACAGACATCCTGAAATAGTTCTTAAAAGGGAGGCATTTTGAAAAAAATTGTGGGTTTTGATGTGTAATACATTGAGGAATAATTAAGGCACATTTAAAAAACCCTATCCCCCAGACATGAAACCTAATATGGGATAAAATGTTAAATAATTTGGTTCCAAATACATTTGAAATATGGTACTGAAAAATTAATTAAAGGTTCATAGGGAATTCAAAATAAAAACATCTTCCCACAAAACACAATAAATTTTCAAAACCATATTTTTTAACAGTTCATTATTTCTATTGATATAAATAGACCAAGAATTCACAATTCATCTCAAATGGGAGAATGATAAAAATAGTGCACAGTAACAAAAAGATTATATGGGTGATATCTAATTTTTTATTTTGGTTGAATTTAATTTTCCATAATCTAGATATAATAAATATAAAAAAATAACCCAGAAAATAGGTTCAAATTTTTCAAAACATCAAGGGAAATCCCCCACACTTTGTTCCCAGAACCATACAGTATGAATGCAGAATTAAAATTTGTATCCATACAGTATGAATGCAGAATTAAAATTTGTATAATTTAAAGTAGTACTCCCCTAACATGTACAAGATCTATAAATTCATATTCAATCATGACACTCCTTATGTTTTCTTTTTAAAAATTAATGTATTCATAATTTATGTTCCTACAAGATATAATCAAATTAACATTAGAGAGAATAATTTTATGTTACAAGTGAGATAAATTTTTTTGAGTATGGGAGTTTAATCTAGGTGATCCAGGATGTTGCTACTCTTGGCCATGAAAATCAGAATGATTCTTCCATAGTTCCTCATTGGTCATCTAGGTTTATTTTAATAGTCATGTACCACATGGATGCATTTATTGGTTAGTTACTACAATAATACATCAATAACATAAACAAATAATCATAAAATTCATCCATGAAATAAAATAAAACAAAAGATAATATTGGGATGACCCCAAAGGGGTTCTGTATTTAGACTATCCATACCTGGAAAACCTTTTCATCATCCTCAATCTAATGTAGATTGATTATTATTCCTTAAGAACCACAATAATCTTTTTATTCCTACCTCAATGATTTTTAACTTGTGTAGAACTACTTAATCAACCTAAAACCAAACTTGTAACATATAATTAACTTCTTTTAGGTATTACTTGATCCTAGTTTTTATCTCCATAAATTAGAGTCTTGTTTTTGGGTTATTCTAGAAAAATTTACGAAATTTTGGAATCCATAATGGCTTTGTAAAGTTGGCATATAGTTAGGTAAAACTATGCAGTTTGGCCTAGAAAACTATGTGCCCTAAAGTGAGCCACTAGAAGGGGGAACATGATTTTTCAAAATCGCATGGCCATTATTTCTAAACCATGAATCCTAAGATAGTTAGGGTTTTTATAGTTGGCACATGGTTGGATAAACTGCGTTCCATCCTTAGTGAAACCATGCACCGTACTAGAAGGTGGGTATGGTTAGGGTTAAAAATTTGTCTAATCATGTGACCCTTCCTATTAAATCATGTGTGGGGGTTTTAATTTCTCAAAAAATTATTTTAAAAAACATGGACCCCTGTTTAAGATTCATAATCCCCCCTTCAATCCCAACTCGAATTACTTGGTTATGAAGGCTTCCATGAGGTGATTTGTATCCTCAAACCCATTTTCTTTGTGAATAGAAGAAACATTCATCTTGTTCAATCTCTTATAGGTAAGTGGATATCCTATCAAGTGTTTTCTTCTAATCAATATTTATCTCATCCTTAGAGAGTGATGGGTCATTATGTTTTTTATGGATATAAGCTCATTTTTCATGGATCTTGATTCTAGTTTTTGTTTCACGATTTATTATTCCTCATTATTCATTAGTGATCTCATTACATGTATTGTATTTGAATATGTAATAAAAGGTAGGTGGTTTCATATTTCTTTGACCTATGATTGAAACATGAATTTTTTAACTGGGTTGATATGAGTTTTTAATTGATTTTAAAACCCTAATTTTAAATGTTTGATGTTTGATTTTAAATGGCATATAATTTTTGAAAAACCTAAATTTTATTATAATTTAAATGTTTGATGGATTTTGTGAAAATGATGTCTTGATTTTTAAATTGATTTTTATGTTGAAACATAAGAAAAATGGATTAATGTGAAAAATTATTTGAAATGGAATAAGTTGATGAAAACTACAGTTTTGGTTTTTAAATGAGAAAGTCTTGTTGAAAACTAAAAACTTGGATTTTTTTAATTGATTTGAAATATTTGAATATAACATGTTTTATTGATTGATTATTTAAAGAACATGTTATCCTGGGTAGTTAGTGGTAACTAGAAAAAATATTCTAGTACCTTACCTCCCTAGCAATGAATTGATGATGATAAGTGTTATTAAAATAGCTATGACATGACTTCCCATGATGGGTTCCCCTATAGGGTGTATAATTACCATGATTGGTTCCCCTATTGGGATGTATTTGTGTGTGTGCACCTGACCATAGCTAAGATCATTATTGAGATGTGTGAGGATCCTATAACCTGAAAAACTGACTTACCACATGGCTCTTTTACAAGGTTATTTTCTATGATTTATGAATTTATTATACATGTTGTTAATTATTGTACTATTTTATTCATTCAAACTATTTTATATAAGTGTTTTATATAAAATGTTGACTTAAGATAATTTTGATATATCTCCCATCTCTTTTAAATGTGAAATCATGTTTTGGTTTAAAATATGTGAATGAAATACCACACCTTAATTATTTAAATTAAAATCATAATCAGTTTAATCATTATTGAATTGATTATAGAACTCTTAGTGAGACACAACTTGGATTTATAGCTCACATACCAACTTTTATTTAGATCAATTGTAGAATTTCTTATGCTAGGTCAAAGAAAAGGGAATGTTCCACTTGGGGGTGGTGGATATTCTTGATCCTTGGGACCGTGGAGTGATAATTATTACTGGTTGGTCCATTTCCCACATATTTCATCAGAGTTTTTGAGAATTTGTCTAATTGAAATTGTAGTTTCATTTGGTATGTTTTTTTATCTGTCAGAGTAATATTTTACTAGGTTGTTTCTAGTACTTCTCCTTTTAGAGTGTTGAGAATGATGACTTGTATCTTTCATCTAACGATATTTTTTGTGGAAAATTCACTCCCTATTTGATCTTGTATGATGCTAGGTGTTGGTCACCAACCTATGGGAATCAACAATACCTCTTATGTTATATTAGAGATGAATCAGGTATTAGGATACTAGGGTATTCAAGATGGTTCATAAAAAAGTGGAATTAGAGGTGCATGTTAGGAATCATTCATAAATGTCATTATGTAGCTTGGGAAATCTTGATCAGAATTAGTAGGCAGTTTTGAGAAATTTACTAGATATCTCTCAATTAAACGAGCCTTAATTCACCATGGGTGTTTGGGAAAAGTTTCTTTGAGAATTTTTTTGATTTTATTTTAGTATTTTACCTTCCTTTGATATGATTTTGTTGAAATAAGAATATTAAATTTATGTTCGATGGAATTTATATTCATGTATATTTTTTTGGCGTATCAATTATGATGTCTAAAGTGTTTTTTTTGATGTTGTGTAGCATAATTCCTATGAGAAGATATGTTAATAGGGCCCAATAGAAAGATACCCGAGAACCATAATAATAAAATAATCCATTGGACTAGAATATTGTCGATATGGTGGTTCCAGATATTTAAGATCTAGGAAAAGTACCTACACTCATTCCCATTTAGGATTCAGTAGTGGAACCTCGAAGGGATGAATCTCATGATCATGACCAAGAGTTTCTTCACCAGAAGAAAACTTATTTCTAAGTATTTAATGACCCTCAAGAGTTTTAGGACTAGTTTAGAAAGATATATATTCTTTTTGAACTCTTTGAAATTCTCAAATATATTAAGGTGAAATATGCTATATTTAAGCTGGAAGGTCCTGGTAGGAGATGGTGAGATTTTATGGTGACTAAAAAATGCATGAGGTTTTTTAATGAGGAGATTTTTGAATTATTTTTACTGATTAGATCTTTATAGAATATATGGTCTTAGAGAAATCCATATAATTTCTCAAACTCCAATAAGATGACATGACTGTGACTCATTAAAAGAACTACTTTGTTGATCTTGTTTAGTTTTCTCTTAAGGTGGTGACTAATGAGAAGTTGAAGGCATGAAAATTTGAGATGTGTCTATGACTTGAAATCCAATCTCAAGTTTTTCTGATGAATATGGCTTCTTGTGCTGATTTATTGGATAGGAAATTAATAGTTGAGATTGACCTGAGTGGTAAGTCAGGGTTAAAGAGAGTTCCCTTTTTCTCCCAATAGAAGCTCTGTGAGTTTCTTTAAAGGAAAGGGGAAGTGTAATGAGTCTCGTGGTGGTTCCAGATAGTAGGTATCTTTTATACCACCTATAGTTCTAAAAAGAGGCCCATTGACTTGCTTTCAGTGTAGAAAGGTTAGGCATTCGAGTCATGTTTGTACTGAGGTGTCAAAGATCTATAATTATTGTGGTATCTTAGGAAATCTATAGAAGTTCTGTCATTTATTTTCTTCTCTGTGCAGTGGTATAGGATCATCAACTCCAAAAAGTATGGTGGTGTGATCAGATGATTTAGGATCTAAGGGGTTCTAGTAATAAGAATTTAGAATGAAGCTTCTACATGTAGCAGAAGAGTCTCTAGAGGAAGCTAATATAGGTATAGTAACTATGAGAGGTACCATCACTATAGATTCATCTTTAGTGTATTATTTACTTGATATTGGTGCATCTCACTCGTTTATATAAAATCATATTGTGAACCTGCTAAATCTTTCTATAAAGAATTTGTCTTTTTTGATCGATATTACTATGCCCTTATAACTAAGAGAGAGTAGGGTCTTCATTGTCCTTATTGTGTTTTCTCTATTTTGAAAATGGATTATACTTCTAATTTTTTGATTGTTAATATGAAACATCTTGAAGTTAATTTCGGGATGGATTGACTGACTTCTAATAAGGGCTAAATTGATTGTTATCTTCAATGGGTCTCCTGTACTGCACTTAATTGGGTGTGTTGGGTCATTCAGGGATAATGGTACCTAAGGTTAAGTAGATCCATACCATATTTTTCTAAATTAGGTAGGGTAATATCTATGTTTGATTTTGACTTAGAGTGAGAATCTTTGATTGATGATCTTCCTCTAGTCATCACTGAGTTTACCAGAAATATTCTCTATAATTTCTCTGGTCTTCCACCAGTAAGAGATGTTGAGTTATCTATCAATTTAGTACCGAGTACTCAGACAATAACTAATTTTTTTTATCATATGTAACTAGAATAGTTTAAGGAGTTAAAGACTTATTTAGATGATCTGTTATAGAAATGATTTATTTTTCAAACCATGTCACCTTGGGTGGTGCCTATTCTCTTTGTAAAGAAATATGAATAAAAAATTTTCCCATATGTTGACTAGATAAAATTCAATAAAGTTATGATAAAGAATAAGTATCTTCTACCACATATCTATGATCTATTTGATCATTTGAAATAGAAAAAGTGGTTCTCTATGATTTATTTTTGATCTGATTATCACCAGTTAAGAATAAAGGAATATAAAATCCAGAAGACTACCTTTAAGAGTATGTATAGCCATTATGAGTATCTGGTTATTCCATTTGTCTTGACTAATTCCCCTACAATATTTATGTCCTTGATGAATATAATTTTCCATGAGTACCTTGATTTTTTATGGTGATATTTGTGGATGATATTTTTGGTTTAATCCCAAACCAAGGAGGACCGTGTGAGTCATTTTAGAGTATTCCTAGAAATATTGAGATATCAAATACTTTTTGTTAAACTTTCAAAGTGTGATTTCTATATTCAGGAAGTTAAATTCACGAGACATGTGGTGTTAGAACATGGTATCTTAGTCGATCCTGATAAGGTGAAGTCTGTTATGACATGAGAGTAACTACATAACATTTTTGAGATATAGATATTCTTGGGATTAGCGGGGTATTACTGTAGGTTTGTCAAAGACTTCTCAAAGTGAGATTATCTGATGAATGCTCACACTCAGAAGGGAGTGAAGATCTTGTGGAATGAAAAATGTAAGATTTTTTTTGATTAGTTTAAATTTATTTTGAATTCCACACCAGTGTTGACTCTTCCAAAGGCTGTATATGGCTATGTCATCTTCTATGATGCATCAAGTTATGGTTTGGGTGATGTTCTTACATATAGTGATCATGTGCTAGCCTATGGATCTAGAAATCTTAGGTCACATGGGAAGAATTATCCTATCCATGATCTTGAACTCACATATGTGATTCTTGATCTTAAGAGTTGGTAGAATTACCTTTTAGAGAAAGGTTTTTCATTTATTATGAAAAAAAATCTTCAGTTAAATATTCTTTTAAAAATATTTGAAATTATGACATAGGCATTGGATGGAGTAACTTCAGTATTTTTATTTGAAAATTTACTACTCCATGGGGAAGGGAAATATTGTTGATGATGATTTGAGAAGGAAAATTCTGACCCAATCGATGAAAGAATCATCAAAATAGTGGAACTTAATGGATATTTTTTTATAGTTGAATTTAGGAGTCCTGGGATAAGGGATTGAGGTTTTATTGACAAGTGTTTAGTTGACCTCTGCTCTTCTTGATATCATTCTTTAGGAGGAGAAACTTGATAATGAATTCCTTAGGATTAGGGACACTATTTTTGGTGGGGAGATCATGGGTGAATGGATGTTATCTTTCAATGGAATCCTATATTTTCATAATTTATTTATTGTTATTTGAACATAAGAAAGGTTATAATGGATTATTTTCATGATTACCTATGGGAGGTGAACCATGGAACCATAAATATATTTGATGATATATGGTGATGATTCTGGTGGCCTAGTATGAGATGAAACATCACTGATTTTTTTTCTCATTATTATACCTATCAATAGGTCAATTCCATGCACCAGAGAAATTTGGGTTTTCTCTAGCCACTTCCAGTGCCAACATGAAGTGGGATGATATTTTTATGTACCTTTTGGTTGGGTTTCTATGTATGCCTTGAAAAAATAATGCGATATGTTTTTTGATCGACTGGATGATTAAATCGGCTCACTTGTTACCCATTCATTATATAACCAATGTTATAGACTTGGTATATATCTATGTGTAGGATATTATCAAATTTTATGGCGTCTCTTCTGATGTAGCCTTTGATAGGGTTTCTCATTTTACTTATTTCTTCTAGAGAGGCCTCTAGAAGTAACTGGGATCTTAGGTATGTTTAAGCATGACATATCATTTATAGATGGATGGCCAGACAGAAAAACCTATACAAATTCTTGAGGACTTGCTCCATGCCTATGTTCTTGGTTTTGGTGGAGCTTGGGATGTACATTTGGGACTGGTTGGTTTTCTTATTATAACAGTTACCAGTCTACAATTTTGATGGATACTTTTTTGGTCATGTATGGTTGTCCTTGAAAATATCTGTTGTATTAGTCACATATTGGTGAAAGTTCCTTAGTTAGATAGAGATTGGTCTAAGAAATTAGGGTAATGATTCAATGGTTTATTCATATAATATTGATGGCATAGATCCAGTACAAATCTTTTGCTGATCTTCATAGGTAACCATTGGAGTTTTTAGTTGGTGACTTGGTGCTTTTGAGAGTTTCACTCTGTTTGGGTCATCGATGGTTTGGAAAAGAGGGGAAACTTATAACATAGTTTGTGGGAACTTTTGAGGTTGTTGAGAAGGTAGGGAAAGTGGATTAATTATTATCACTTCCATCACAGTTGATGTCAGTACATAATGTGTTCTATGTATCACAAATTTAGAAGTATCTTTCTGGCCCATCTTATGTCATGAGTTGAGAGGATCTTGATGTTGAGCCTGATTTATACATGACTGAGAATTCAGTTAGTATTGTCGACTCTGAGACAAAGGTACTTTGTGGGAGTAAAATAACATTGGTCTATGTTATATGGATACATGGTTTTGATTCACATGAGACATCGGAGCATGAGGCATGAATGAGATAGTAGTGGTATAATCTCTTTGACATGGAATCTTCTTGAAAATATTTTTGGTGACATAAAGTGTTTATGGTGGGGAGGTTATAACACCATGTTACCTTTTTTCAATTATTACTTGACCCTAGTTTTTATCTCCATAAAGTTTGTTCTTGTTTTGGGTTCATTCTAGGAGAATTTTAATTTTTTTGAATCCCCAGGGGCTATGCACAGTTGGCACCCGGTTAGGTAAAATTATGTGATTTGGACCAGGAAATCGTGCACCATGTTGTGAGACACTAGAAGGGGGTTCATAGTTTTTCCAAAAAATGTGGACATACCTTCCAAACCATGAAAAATTATACATTGAGTATTTTTATAGTTGGTTCACAGTTTAAAAAAACCATGCACCCTCTTAGGAGAAACCATGCACCCTACCGATAGGGGTGCACAATAAGGGCACATAGTTTGTATAACTGTGTGTCCCTTCATAGAAAACTATGTATATGGGTTTTAGTTCCTCAAAAAATTATTTTATAAATACTAATCCCTCTGTTTAGGATTCATAATCACCCCATTCAACCCTAGCTCGAATTCCTTGGGTTTGAAGGCTTCCAAGAGGCGATTTTGGCTCCTTAAACCACTTTTCTTGGAAGATCGAAGCATCATTGATCTCATACAATCTCCTATGGGTAAGTGGATATCCTCTCATGTGGTTTCTTCCAATATATATTTCTATAATCTTTAGAGAGTGATGTATAATCATATTTTTTTATGGATTTAAACACTTTTTGATGGATATTGATTCTAGGTTGCGTTTCTTGATCTCTTATACCTCGTTCTTTGTTTGAGATCCTATTGCAGGCGTTGTCTTTGACCATGTGATAAAAGGTAGTTGGTTCCATATTAATTTTCACTATGATTGAAACCTTAATTTTCTTGATTTAATTGAAATTATTTTTTAATTTATTTAATAACCCTAATTTTAAAGGATTTGATGTGTGATTTGAAATGGAATGGAATTTGAGAAAACCCCCAATTTTTATATAATTGAAATGTGGGGAATATTTTAGAAAATTATGGTTTGATTTTGAAATTTATTTGATGTTTAATCTTGATAAAAATGTCATAAAGTTAAAAATTATTTTAAATGACATGAATTGATAAAAACCTCTATTTTGGTTTTGAAATGAGAAATAAATGTTGAAAAATAAAAACTAATCAATTATTTGAATTTATTTGAAATGTTTGATTAACCCATATTTGATTGATTGATTGTTTAAATCAAATATTAGCCCAGGTAGTTTGTGGTAACTAGGACAAGAAAGCTAGGGCTTTTCCTATAAAGAAATCATGTTTTGGTTTAAAATCTTGATTTAGTATAGTTTTTATATATCATCCATATCTTTTAAATGTGAAATCAAGTTTTGGTTTAAAATATGTGAATAAAATACCATTCTTTGTTAATTTAAATTGAAATAATAATTAGTTTAATTGTCATGGAATTGGTTGTGGAACACTTGGTGAGACCCTACTGATATTTTTAACTCACACCATACCTTTACCTTCAAGAATTTGTAAAATTTCTTATTCTAGGTCCAAGAAAAGGGAAAGTTCAACTTCGAGGTGGTGGATATTATTGATCATTGGGACCATTGAGTGATGACGATGACTAAAAAAGTTGTTGTACACTTATTTCATAGGAGTTTTTGATATTATTTTGGTTGAAGTTGTAGTTTCCTTTAGGATGTTTATTTATCTATCCAAGTATAGTTTTTCTAGTTTTTTTCTAGTACTTATCCTTTTGGAGCGTTTATCATGATGACTTGTATCTTTTATCTTCAGCTATTTTTGTGGAAAATTTGTTCCTTCTTTGATCTTGTATGATGCTAGGTTCTAGTCACAAACCAGTGGGGATTGGGAATTCCCATTAGGCTATGTCAGAGTCATCTTGGTATCAGGGTACTAGGGTATTTGGGATGGTTCATGAAAAAAAACCACTCCTCAGTAGGCTACCTATTATAGAGGGATAAAGGGGAAAATAAAATAAAGGGGTATTTACCTTCTTTAGCTTGAGGTTCTGGGTGAATAGGTTGTAAGAAATCAAATATTTTATATGAATTGTATTATGATGCATTCCAAAATATTAATTTTTATTTGAATATAAAAAACATGTAAAAATCCTCTTTAACCTAAGTGCATAGGATCAATAAATCATCTTCTCCTTCAATAGTTTTCAAACTTGAATTTTCAACCAAAATTTTGAGTTCTAGAAATTCCTTAGCAGATGAATCCTTCTTAAGTCTCTATACGAAATCAAGTAGTACAGCTAACTAAATAGAAATAAAATATATATAATTAATATGAAAATATATTTCAAAACAATCAAAATCAAATGAAATAAAATATTATTTAATAAAGATAATAACTCCCTGAATTCTGTTATCTTATTCTTCTTTAAGAGTAAGTAGTGATCTTGGGAGTTTATCAAGAGTAGAAGTGAGTTTTTCAACTTACTATAATATTTATTAAAAAAACACATCATTTTAAGTGTATTATTAGGTAAGGGATATAATTCCTTGTTCTATTTCAAAGAAAGAAAAATAATTAGAATTGTTAATGCAATCAAATTAATTACAATGAATATCAGGTAAAAAATGGTCAATGAATATTTTTACAACTTATTCAATTTATAAATGTACCATAATCTTACATCCCTAAAAATGTGATTCTAAATTTGGATCTTGGAATTCTAGTGATGGGTTAATGGGTATTTCAGAATCAAATATTGACAACTCCTACTTATTTTATCTTTTCCTTCTTTTTTTAATATTTTCTTCTTAGTTGCTTCCCAAAATATTTTTAGTAGATTTATGGAGTTTTTCCTTTATCTTATGGTCCTATTTATATAGGTAGTTAGTTATAAGGAAGTTCATAATACTCTTAGTATTTATTAGATTCTTCTTGGTAGGTTCCTTCCTCTATTGATCCTTTTTTATTTTATTGATTTTTTGTGAAAACATTTGCTTCATCAGATGAGATAGAACCTTTGTAGCATCAATTAAATCTACATAGTATTGTGTTTGTGACGAAAATTAAAATATAGATATATAATTATATATTTATTATAGTTGGGAGAACCATAATAGTAACATTAAATCAGAATCATTAGTTTTCAGTACCATTTTTGTTTATGTTTTATTTATGTTTTTATGTTTTTTTGATAGTAGTAAAATTTAAGAAAATTTGAAAAAACCACTAGGAAAAACATATCTTCAATGAAAATGGAACCAATTTTGTGTCATAATTCATATCATGAAGATAATCACAAATAAATTTATAATACCCTAGATATAAATAAATTGCTAACCTCAGGGTTGATCTTAAGAAAGTAGTGTCGAATTCCCTAGTGATATTCCTAAAAACTTTTTTTTGTGTTTATATATATATATATTTGAAATCTATAGATAAAAAAAATGAATACATAGTGATGAAAATCATAGATTTGGAAAGTAATGGGGATAGTGAGTAGAGAGAAAATAGTGAAACAACTAGAACAGAGAAGCAAGAACAGAGACATGAAAACAAGACAAAACAAAGGAGATTGAAGTTATCAAGAACAAGACCAGATCCATGTTGATCCACTATATACAACCCATCATGGATCTTATTAGGAATAAATCATTAACTTTGAATATCAATTAGTTTATTATTGATAAATATATTCACATATATATCTCACACAAATTGGGAAAACTCAATTATAGAAGTTATTCGGTGCTCAGGCATTCCTCCTGAATGAAAAATGAAACACTCAAAAAACTCATTCTGGCTAGGAAATATCAAAATCTAGAATAATCATTTTAAGATTATTAGATCACACAACCAAACTCAAATCACTCATCCAAGTAAAATAAAATAGTGATAGGGAAAATAAATGAGCCACGAGAGTATAAAACCATTCTTATAAAAGGGAGTGCCCTTGTAACACCCCAATTCACCATCATAACCTCTTAAGGGTGAAGAAGAGGTGATAATAGTCATGAATATTGAATCTATACGTATTTTCTAGTTTCACTTCCTTGATAAAGATTTAAAAATTTTCCCTCTATTTATGGAGGAATGATATCACAATTTTGAGGAAGAATAACGAAAAACATTATAATTTTATTTATAAAAATAAAAATAGTATAATAGTGTAAAAAATTAAGAGAAGAAGGAGGAGGTTAGTTTAAATATCTTGGATTCAGAATTGATTCCCATATATGGGGATAGGGAATACAAATATAAATCCCCATACTTATTTGGAAATGAAATAGGAAAATAATGGAATCTTTGACTAATAGGCGGAAAATATCAATGTGGTAGGTATTACAGTAGGTACTATTCGGTACTATAGTAGCCATAACTATTCTCCCATTTGGGGCTTCAGGCCACCGGTTTGGTCCTTAGGTCCTTTAAGGAATTCAGGACACCCAATACCTTTATGATAGTAAGTCTTTCAGGACACCTCAAGGCCTTAAAGTCACCTCAAGACCTTTGGTCCACCTCAAGGCCTTCGGGCCACATGAATTACAGATGTACCAGACTGAATTAAAAAGAAAAAGGCCCTAGATGGGGATTCAGAGCAGGCGCATTCACCAGAGCAGAGATAATTGGACTAGGAAGAATAAGAGGGTATGGATTTTCCATCAGTACTTGGCCTATGCATCCCTATATAGAACAACTAGCTGACCAATCATGCGAAGGTGGAGTGCTGATCAGGATGCAGATGTTGGGGAGGGGCAGTTTCAAGTATTCATTGTCTAGGATGAATTTCTTTAAGACCTTCAGGTCCTTAATGTCATGAGGCCTATGGGCCATGTATAGGTTCCCCTTAAAGCCTTAAAATACGGATTATAAAAAATGAATAAAAACATGAAGGCCTTCGGGCCATTCAGGTAGAGGAATCTTCTACCCAGTTCACTATTCACAATAATATCTAGATTCTTCTAGTGTTTTCTCACCACACTTTAATTTATTTACTTATTATTTTTATGTAACTCATATGATTAAAATTATTTTTATGGGACTAGTTGTATATTTTAGGTCCCATTTACCCTAATACATTATTTGGGCATTTTTTAGTGCATAATACCCTTTCACGGGCTAGTGTAACTCTGGTATGATTAAATTTCAGCTTCTTTTGACCACAGTGAGTTACCTTTCCATGGAATCTAAAATGAAAATATTACCTTTCTACAACTTTTCATAAATATTTTCATATCTCAATTAATATTATTGATCCTATACCACCCTAATATTTCAATGAAATATATTTCCAAATAATTTTATTTCTTTGATAGTTTTTATTGCATGCCTAAATGGCACGAAGGCCTTCCGTTTTTACTAATTTTTGATAATACGTTTTTAAAGGGATGATGAGGAACCCTTATAAGTCCCCAAATCTTAAGTTACATTACATAACCCATAGGTATTAGGAAATCAACCCAAATAAGACAACTTGGAACTCCCCCTCCCCAGCAAATGGTGTGATGTCAGCTCTCCACCTTTACATGACTCGTCAAATAACTATTCTACGTAGAGTTGCATAGGCCCGATACCGATGGCAATGCCACACCCTTTTAATCATTCAAATCTGGTTATCTTCACTCTAGTGAATCAAATTCTATGAATCCTGATATGGAGCCTTATTCCTTGTAATATGTGCGGTACATATTAATTTTAGGTGTCCCGAAGGCTATTAGGTGGTTTTAAGGCCTTGGGTGGCCCGAAGTCCTTGAAGAACTCGGGGGAACAAACTTGTGGCCCGAAAGCCTAAATGGATGAATAGTTCCGACTACTACAGTACCAAACAGAACTTGCTATAGTACTGTTATAATACTTAGAAATATTCCTAAACCTGTATTTAACCTTAGGTCTCTTGCATTCACTTTTTGAGTCCTCACCAACTAGGGTGAGACTCATGTGTTTTGTTTTCATTGCATGCAACACTATGTTTAGATAAACCGTGGAAAATTATTAAAATATTATATGACCATTATAACCTAGACATTAAATTGGTAGGAATTAATATGAATAACTAACTTATGAAATAAATATAAATTTATATACTAATAATAATATATTGTTAAGTTCTTATAAAATAATCACATAATTTTTAGTAAAGTCATTTTATTCTTCAAAAATGCATTTTTTTTAAAAATAAGTTTATATTCTTTTTATAAGTAAATATTAATTCATATAAGTTATAGAAAATTTATTTAAAAAATTTAATATAATTTTTAAATTTATAATTGAAAAATTATCTTAAAATTAATTTTTTATAATTTTTTGAAAACATATATCCTTAAAGGAATATTGAAAAATACGTATTTTTATAGAAAACTGTATTTTATTTCAATATTTTTACAAGGGAAAATTATGTTTTGGATTTGTTTTAAATTTTAATTAGTTAATTTTGATTTTAAACAAACCAATAATGGGTTTTAAGTGAATTTTATACTTGAATTTAGTATAAAAATTTTATATTTAAAAGTGTATTTTTCCAAAAAAATTGTTTTTCAATGAATTTTTCTAGTTTTATTTTAAATTAAATATTGAAACTTATGTATTTTGAATTTTGAAAAATGGATTCCATATTCATAATTATTTGGTACAAATTCATTAAATCGTTTACTTTTATTTTTGGCCTATATGAATAGTAACCTTGGTAAATTTTGTTACCACAGTAAAGGGTAAATCGGGTAATTAAGGATAAGAATAATAGGATAAGGACGAAAAAATAACCCTAAACTTTTCTGAAATTATATTGGATGAATATTGTTAGACTATAATCAACTTATATTCTAATTTTTGACCTTTTGGAACCACTTGTATGAGATTATGACTTTTATAATATTTTATTTAAAGAAAATTCAAAGATGTCGTATTCATGTTTTTAATAACTATAACATTTTTAATATGGGATTATTTAGAGGATAGGTTCCACTATAAATATTTTTTAAAATATAAAATATTTATCTTTATCATTATAATTTATTTATAATTTTTAGGAATTATATAATTACCCTAAACAATCACACAACAATGATGAAGTAATTATTCAGTTAAAGGAAAAATCAAATAAATGCTATTAAAAATATTAAAAGTAACATAATTTGAGACATTTAAAGTGATACAAGAATTATATATTACCTTTAAATTTTAGGGATATAATAAAATAGTTTTTTTATTTTACATGTTTTCTAGATATTTTTAAAAGTTGAAAGTAGTGAATAGTATCAAAATAGACAATAATTTTATTTTATGGGATTACTATTTTATTAAATTATTTAAAAACTATTGAAATCATTAAAAAATAAAAAAAATGATTATTATATTGTCTAAAATGTAATAAATTGGCCATTTGTGGTCCAATTAACATCATATAAGTAAAAACTACAGCCTTTTAATATTTAAAAAGTTGTTAGTGTAGTTAAATTTAAAATAGGTCAACTAAGGGTTAATCAAAATGATACGGTCTAAAATAAAACCATTTTTTAAAATCCATTATTTGATGAGATTAGAAACTTATATTATATGATATTCTAATCCATGATCATTTAGTGGTATTTGGATTGAAAATTTATTTATTATAATTTAACCTTTTGAGAAATTCCAAAAGTTCCCCTCACTTCAATTATAAAAGGTCACCTCCTCCCTCACCTAGTTACACCATTTTGTTCCTTATAATCTAACCTTCCTCTAAAAATTTTTATTATAAAATTACTTATCTACACTCTATAGTAGTAGTATTCTCAAAAGACCAACCCTAGATCCATTTAGTGGAGATCCAATGGAGACGTTTCAAAGAAGACATAAAAAATAAATTAAGTATCCGAAATATTCTTAAATTTTATTATTATTATGAAAACTAAATTATACTCCCATTTTTTATAAAATGAGAAGTGAAAGTATCTCTCATGTGCACGTACGACTTACCATCTCCACGGAGTGATAAAATTCATTTTAATCCCCATATTTTATGGATGAGTATTATTATAGTTTTACTTAGTATATATGATATAATAATTATTATATAAATATGAA
This sequence comes from Viscum album, assembly GCA_963277665.1. Lineage (NCBI taxonomy): Eukaryota > Viridiplantae > Streptophyta > Magnoliopsida > Santalales > Viscaceae > Viscum > Viscum album. The sequence continues at coordinate 485,146,968 of OY728121.1, forward strand.
TTATTATTTACCTTTCTTTTATTCCATCAATCAAAAAATGAAAACAATTTTCATTCATACATACGACCTACCATCTCCATGAATAGTATAATTCATTTCTATCTCTCTAATTTATATGAATAATTATTCATATATGTATAGTTATTATATTTTATGTTTATAACATTATTAAAATTCTGTAAATGATGAGACTGAGATCAAAGTATAAGGACCAAGGTTGTCGAACAGAAACATGACAAAGTACTTACCACCAAAAACAATGATTTTGATAACAAAATATTAATAAGTGGATGATAAGATGTTATAAATAAATAATAAATGGTATAATATAATTAAGGTTATAGAATAAATGTATAATTAATACATTTTATTATATATGAGGTTTTAACATTAACTAAGAAAGGAAATACTTGAGTTAATTTTTTATTTCACAATCTCATCTTTATTCAGGACTATTCATGTTTAAGTCTCTATTAGGGAATATTTATCTTCCATGTCCATATTTTCTAAATATGTTTTCAAAAAGGGTTTTACTATCATCCTAAATTTTTTTAAATTTCTTTTATCCATGTTTGAAATTTTACACAATGGTTTTAAAGGAATATTTGTTTTTTCTAAATGACGTTCTTTGTGAATTTTATAACAAAAATATAGAAGGAATGTTTTTTAACTTATACAACATGAGAATATTTTCCCACCGTTATAACACCTTAATTATTTTAAGATTCCTATATAAAGTTATAATGTTATTTCCAATAAATATTTTCCTTTTTAATTACAAGACTTTTAAAAAAATTATTTCAAAATATAAAGGATATTTTCCTCAAGAATTATTTCAAGTGATCTATCAAAAATAATTTTTTATATAAGATAAAATTATTTGATGTTACTTATGATTTATTAGTGATATGATCCAAGGATAACATACTTATTATTTCTTTGTATGGTTTATATTTATGATGGAATGATGTTTATGAATCTTTTTCCCTTTATATGAGTTTTTCTATGATGAAATATTTTTGAAACCCATTTATTTTTCATGGGATATACAATGATGAAATGTTTATGAAGCCCATTTATTTTCATGGGTTTTGAAATGATGAATGATTTATGATCCTGTGGCACATATAAGTATAGTTTTTATTATATGATGGATGAGACCTATATCTACCTCCAATGCATTGGGTAAATATTAATATCTCAAGATATAACAATCTGAAACAAGTTGATGGGCTTGATCCACAATGGGAAATAGGAATGTACTGATCTAATATGGGGAGAAGGTGTGTCATAATCTACTATTTTTATGATATTGGTATTTAACCTTGACAATATTAAATGGTTTTATATATTTGGTATGGCACCACACTTTTATAACATGTGCTCATGGTTTATGATTGATTTATGATGATTTCTCACTCTTGTGGACCATGTTTTCTTAAATGATAATGCTTATTCCATGAATCATGTTTATGGTCTATGATATGTTGGGTATAAACTATGTAAGTTATGGTCATGATCACATAAACTTATTCTTATCTTATGATTTCATATGATCATGGATTTATATCCCCAATGTTTACCCTTACTGAGCATATGAGGTCACCCTTTCTTATGTTTCCTTCCCCAAGAGATGAAGAAAGATTTAGACATAGCATGCCTAAGTGAATTACTATGTGAGAAGATATTTGTGGGAGATGTGATGATATTTCATAAAATAAGAAGATTTTATATCTAATCTCTAAAGTCTCTAAAACATTATGCTTCTGAAATGGATAATATTTTTATTTATTGAATATTCATCTAAATAGGGAGACACATCATCTTTGATAGAAATCAATTCTTCATTATCTGATGGAGGGGATGAGACTCTTGGATAGTACTTGTATTGATGTTTATTTATTATTGGAGATTTTGGACCATATACAGACCTTTGGGTCTCGTTTATTTTAGGATGTGTTTTATCTAGTTCATGTAATGGGTAACCCATTTTCATAGTTTAAAAATGGGTCTCTTTCTTTTTTGTTCATTTTAGGGGGTTTGAATCTTACCTTAAAAAAAACTAAATATATGAAATATTTAATGTGAAAAGATCAAGACTTTATAGCTGGTATCATAGTAGTGTTTAGACAATATTTGGAGATTAGGGATAAAAAACTTTTATAAAAACCTTGGGAATATGACTAAGTATAGGATAAAATAATAATTTTTTATAATGATCATGAATGACCTATGTTAAACCAAAGGTTTCATAGAATAATGTGTCATGATTTATACATTCTATAAATTATTTTTTATAATTATATGGTTATCCACTATGATTAGTGTTTCTTACACTATGATTTATGGTTTTAGTCAATGGATGGAACCTGAAAGAATTGTGTTAATGATAAGTTCGATAGACAATGAAATGATTATCCTTATGAGAAACCAAATTTTATGGGATATGGAATGCATAATATTGTATCTATGCTCACATAACTTTCTCAGGCTATGAATTATTCTAAGTTTCAAAATTATCAAAGGAGGGAACAATATACTACTGAATATTTCATGAGGAAACATCCACCTTCTTTTAGTGGGTCTTTTAATCCATTAGTGGCTAAGAAATGTATCAAAACCATTGAGAAAATATTTTATATTCTTAAATTATCAAGACATGAAAAAGTTTCCCTAGATATTTATTATTTAGAAGGGAAAATAGATCAATGGTGGAAACTAATCAAGAATACGATACAAGTGGAGTCAGTTGAATCTATGAAATGAGATGAATTTAAGGGGATATTATTCAGTATGTAATTTCATAGTATTCTATATACAAAGATGGATAATAATCTCTTGAGTTAAATAAAAATGATGAAAAATCCATTGGTACCTATGAGGAAAATTTTACAAGTCTTGCAAAGTATGTATCTAATTTAATTATCAGCCTTTAATGTAAAATTAATTGATTCTTTGATGAACTAAAACCAAGTATCTGAAAGGTATCACCTATAAGAGACTTTAGTATCCATTCATGAATCATTTGATGTGAACTCAAAGTAGAAATGGAAATTGGATATTCCCACCATTCCCATGGTTTTGATAATAAAATAAAGATCAAGTCTCATGAAAACTTGAATAAATAATATGGTGAAAAGAAATTCCAGTCATCTACATGTTAAAAATATTATAAGAAACATCAAAAGAAGTTTTTTAATGGAACTGGGAGGTGTTTTAAATGTATACAGGTGTATCATAAAGAATGTGCATGTTAAAATGTGATTAATAGGAAGATTATTACAATGGAGGAGAAGGGGATGCCAAATAATACACCACCCACCCTCCAGTGTTTCAAGTGTAAGAAGTTTTGGAATTATGAAAATAAATCCCCATATTCAATGTCTCATGTGGATAATAAACTACACCAACCTCTTAAGACAAATAAAAAATGTAATGCTTATGAAATCATAATGGATGAAGTGAGTCATGATAATTAGGGTACCCTTATTCTCCCCTCCTTAGTTTGGAGTTTTATTTTTGATTTTTTTATGAATGATACCTATAAAAATATTATTGTTCATCCTTTAGATAAATTTCATATTATTATATTCTTTTACATGGATTCTAGAATAATGAAATCACATTTGATATTCTACCGGTAAAAGGATGAACTGAAACTTACAATGAAACTACTTTTGAATAAGATACTATCTTGTATAAGGAATAAAGGTTGAATTAACTTATTGATGTGTATATGTCTCCATATACTATTAACATAAGAGGTATGGATACCATCATGGGTTTATGTGTTAACACACCTCTTTATATTTTTTACATGATAGGTGATTATTAAGATTAATGATATTTGAAGAGACATTTATGGAAATACAACCCTTCGGTTTTGTATATGGGAAAAATTTATTCATGGAGGAATGATTTTACACTTTGTGGACATATTATTAAAGCTAATGGTAACCTTTAGGGTACATCTTATTTTTTATATCAAGGTAATTATGGATTGTTTTTAAACACCTTTTGAATTCAACACACTTCATTCAGAGAATATTTATCTATGAATACACTTGATAGAATATATATTAAAGAAGTGGTAATGTTTTAGGGATTATAATATTCAATTTTATCTGATTTATATATGAAGTTTACCTTGAAGTATCGGTGAACTAATAAGAAAAATATTGATACATAGTTGAGTTTTATCACTGTATATGGTTAGCATGATAGAATTGTTTAGACTCTAGAGGATATAATAATATATTGTTCTATGTATTTAAAAGGTTTATAGGATGATCACCTTTCTCTAGTTGATTTTTTCTTCAAAAATTACTTTAACTCAACCATTCAACTAGATAATTATTAAAACCTTTATAGAAATAAGTGTATAACTCCAATATACTAGAAACAAGTTGCAGAAATAAAGTTTTTGGGACCAGAGTAGGCTGTTGAGATGGAAAAGAATGCTAGAGTCAGTCAACAACACAAAAGGAAAACAAAATGTTTAAATAAATGTTACACTTATAATCATGGATGTGATCTAGAATTTGATGTTAGTGGGAAGGAATTTCTATTAATTTATATGTGGAATAAATAAGGTCAAATTAAAACTTAGGTATATCAGTTCATTTTATATACTTGATCACATCGAGATAGTAGCTTATCGTTTGGTGCTTCCACTGAATCTATCTCAAGTTCCTGATGTATTCCATGTATCTCTTATGAGAAAGTACATACCCTATCCTTCACATATACTAAACTCAGAGGTCATACTTATGGTGAAATATATTTCTTATGAAGAATAAATAGTAGAAATTCTAGATCCTAGAGAGAAAGTTCTACAAAACAAATCCACTCATCAACTTAATGTTTTGTGGCGAAACCACAAATTTGAGGAAGTTACATGGTAACTTGAGAATGTTATGAGGTAGGAGAATCCTCATCTAACTGTATCTAAGTGACAAATTTCAAGGGTGAAATTCATTTTAAAGGGGGTAGAATACAACACCCTGATATTTTTATAAAATAGATTTTTAAATAATTTGATTTCTTTGATAGTTTTCATTGCACGCAACATCAAGTTTAGACAAACCTCAAAATATTATTAAAATATTATACGTCCATTATAACCTAGATTTTAAATTGGAAGGAATGAATAAGAATAAATAATTTATGAAATAAATATAGAGGTCCAACTCAATATGAATGTATTTTTAAGTTCTTATAAAATAATCACACATTTTTTAGTAAAGTATTTTCATTATTAAAAAATATGCTCTCTTCAAAAATGATTTTTTCTTATTTTTAAGAGTTAATATTAATCTCTAGAAGATATATAAAATTTATTTGAAAAAAATAATTTCATTTTTTATTTCATCATTTCAAAATTATCTTAAAATTAATTTTTTATAATTTTATGATAACATATATTTTTCAAGGAACATTGAAAAGTATTGATTTTTATTGAAAACTATATTTTATTTTAATGTTTTTACAAGGTAAAATTATGTTTTGGATTTTTTTTTAATTTTAATTATTTAATTTTTATTTAAAATAATCCAACAATGGTTTTTGAATTATATTTTATAATTTAATTTAGTTTGAAAACATTTTTTATTTAAAAAGGGTATTTTTATGGAAAAACTATTTTTCATTGTGTTTTGATGGTATTATTTTAAATTAAATTCAAAAAATTATGTGTTTTTAATTTTGAAAAAATTATTCCCTACTTGGAATCAGTTGGTACAAATTTAGTAAATAGTTTACTTTTATCTTTGGCCTATATGAATAGAAACCTTAGTAAATTTTGTTACCACGATAAAGGGTAAATCGTGTAATTAAGGGTAAAAATAATATGACTAGGACTATAAAATTACACAAATACTTACATAATTTTTTTTTGATGAACAATTTTAAATAATAATAATCCAAGAGTCAAATTTATCACATATTGGGGCCACTTGGATGATATTATGGCCTCTATAATATTTTGTTTAATGAAAAGTCAAAAATATCACATTCATGTTTTTAATAACTATAACATTTTTAATATGGGATTATCTAGAGGATATTTTTGACAATAAATATTATTTAGAGATATAAAAGATTTATCTTTATCGTGGTAATTTTTTTATAATTTTTAGGAATTATATAATTACCCAAAATTCTTACACAATGTTGATACAATAATTATTCAATTAAAGGAAAAATCAAAAAATGATATTAAAAATATTAAAAGTAACATAATTTGAGACATTTAAAGAGATAAAAGAATTATATTGAATAAATTGACATTTTAAGGAAATAATAAAATAGTTTTTTTTGAATTTGACATGTTTTCTTGATATTTTTAAAAGTAAAAGTAGTGAATAGTTTCAAAATTGACAATAATGATATTTTAGGAGATTAAAAATTTATTAAATTATTTAAAAATAATAAAAATATTTAAAAAATAAAAATTTATTATTATATGGTCTAAAATTTCATAAATTGTCCATTTAGGGCCAAATTGATAGTATACAAGTAAAAATTAAAACCTTTTAATATTGAAAAAGTTGTTACCATAGTTAATATTAAAATAAGATAACTAAGGGTTAATAAAAATGACAATGTTTAAAATAACACCAAAACATATCTAAAATCTATTGGTTCATGAGATTAAAACCTTATATTATTGATTGCGCACATCATTGAGTACACAAAAATTTAATATTTATAGAACCTTCTTACTACTAGTACTATGACAAGATAGGTGTCGAACCACTAGGAAGGAATTAGAGTGTGCTAGACCAAACTAAACAAAAAAACCCAAAAAAACAAAAACTAAAATAAAATGATGAAAAGAATGCAAGACAATGGATGTGAAAATAATAGTGTGGTGGTGAGATGCAGAACTTGAACAGAGAGGAAAAAATATTGATGAATTTAGGGTCCTCGGGCTACTTGAACAGATAAAAAATGACGTTCTCTGATCCTAATTAAATTTATTCAATTATTTAGTGATTAAAAGGGTATAAATTCACTAAGGTGAAGCTTCAGTGGACTTCCATAGCTTGATGAACCTTCTTGAGTCTTAATATTTTGAGATTGACACTCAAATTAATCTGTTCATTATGGAAAAGAGATATATTATATGACAACCCTGATTTTATTATAAACTTAAACATGATTTATTAAATAAAACTTCACTTGATACAAAAAAGAATATTGAGAGGTTTAGTGTATTTGGGGCTTAGTATCATTACATAAAAACTTAAAACATGAAATACAAAATCTTTATTGAAAACTTCCTTTACATGACCACTACATTCCCTCATACTTAGCATTGCAAGGGATAATCTGAGGACATGCATAAGAAAAGGGTGAGCTATAAAGCCCAGTAAGGGAATACACATGGAATAACATGAGGAGTACAATATATTTCAGACATTAGGCATATCAATAGAGCACAAGAGAAACATGAACATAAAGGCATGATAAAGCATGATAATCATAACATGGAAATGTGGAAATAACACTTAACATGGAATTAGCATGAGTCAACACTCATTTCACATGATTTATCAGGATACTATACTTTACCCAATGCATTGGAGCGCTATAAGGGCGCACCCTTCTTAAACATTTCATTTCATGCATAAGTGTGCCACATGGATCATAAAACATGGATTCATAAAACTTAATAATTTATTACACGATAAAGGAATGTGGAATTCATACATGAAACTTTATAATCAATATGTAAATGTTCATAAATGTGAATACCCTTGATGGATAAATGGGCATGGTATTCACTACACAATGGCATTGGCTTAGAAAATCGGTGCGATTTCAGCAGCGTAACGGCATGACATAAAAATTCATAAAAAATGGTTGATGAGTGAGAAAGGAGTTCCTCATCATATTTACATATAATGGACAGTAATGAGGTCATATAGATACATGTCCCAAAAATTGTAATGGAATTTAGATTCATGATAGAAAAGTATTGCTTGAATGTAAATGAGGAGAGAGAAGTTCCTTTCAGAATTTCGGCATAGTAAATGGTGTACATGGGAGGAATTTAATGAGAGAGAAAGGGGACTCCCATCATTCAAAAATAAAGAGGGCAGTATGAGGGAGGTGAGAAACCATACCCCAACATTTATAATTGAAATTAAAAGGGCAAAAAAACTTAAAGAAAATTGGACAAAAATGAGAAAGGAAGAAAAACCCTTACTTGGAAGTGTGATTCCAAAGGCTAGATAGAGGCTTGTGAGAGGATTCTTGGGAGCTTGGGGAACCTTCAGAGGATTATAGAGAGAGTAGGGTAGAGGTTAGAAGAACTCCAAAGGCTTTGAGTGAGGAGGAAGTGGGAGCTTGGGTGGGTTTATATAGGAAAGGTGAGAGAATTCTTTATTATTTAGGTCTGAGACCCCTTATATTAAATTAATCCAAACCACAAACCATCCCATGGTTTTTGCCCATGATTTTTGGAAAAGGTAAGAGGAAAACAATATTTTATAAGTAAAAAGTCCGAACTTCTTAAAATAATAGGGTTTCTTATGTGGAGGTGAGTCACACTCCCATGGAAAACAATTTAAAAAGACAAGGTGTTCAATAAGTCTTGAGGGGTCTATTAATGCTTTGAAAAGTAAGTAAAACAAACCCAAAATCACATTATTTTAATGGTAAAACATGCATTGTCTAAACATAAAGATTATAGTATTTTATTACATCACTATTGGGTCATTATGATGTCATAAAACACATTATATATTTAAACGGTATTTAATATTTACCCAAACATTTCACTATCTCAGAAAATTATAAAAAATTCAACGTTGGATAATTTCGACGTCCTGATTTCATAAATAAAATTTATTTTATCTAAATAATTTTATAAATATGTTAATTTTCACTTTTAAAATAAAAACTGATATTTATCGAAAATTTACGGGTTTTGACAGAAATGGCTTTCAAACCTTAATAAAAATTATAATTGCATTCAAAAAATTATTAGATCATTTATATTTAATAAAAATTAATTTTAGAATAATAATAATATTTTATTAAAGTATTATTTAATTCAAAAATTCGTTAATTTTAAAAAATAGAATTCTTAATTAAAGAATAACTAAAAACACTATTTGTACTTTAAAAAAAATTTACAATGTATCAAAAAAATGACAAGGAGGTATATTCATTATTATATACCAAAATAATATACATGAACATAGTACTAGATATTTGTTACATAACCCCTTAAAACAGCCGCATAAGACCTAAGGGTAAGGTGTGCGATGGTGACAGACTTTTGGGGTGGTTTGGATAACATTTCTCGAGTGGTAATCTCTATCAACTTCTACTCTTCCTGTAGATGGTCCCGTTCGAGCTTGACATGATGAAGCTCAGCTGGGGTTTGGTCAAGAGAAAAGCCCAAGGATGCCACCTCTTTTCCAAGATTCGACAAATGGGCTTGGTATGGAGCAATTATACTGGATGGGGCCATCACTTCTTTTGTCTGAGTAAATTGGATTTGTTAAAGCCCTATATTTATACCAATCATGTGATCACTGTTCAACAACTATATTAGGAATGGTAAAAATTCTTAACATAAAACCAAAAAGTTGACATTTTATATAAAAATAAAGAGACATTTAATTAGATCAAGAGGGATTTCCATTATTGAAACTTTGGGTCGTCACAATATTCCCCCCTTAAGAAATTTCGCCCTCGAAATTTTCATTTTCCCACACTAAAACAGATGTGGGTAACTCAGCTTCATCATTTCCTCCGATTCCCAAGTCGCTTCTTCAAACTTGTGGTTTCTCCACAACACATTGACAAGGTGCATTGTCTTATTTCATAGTACTTTTTCTCTACGATCTAAGATCTTCACTGGTTGCTCCTCATAAGAAAGATCATCCTCCAACTGTACCACCTCAGAAGAGAGTACATGTGAAGGGTCTGGTATGTACTTCCTTAAGAGGGATACATGAAAGACATCATGTACTTTGGCCATGGTAGGTGGAAGTTCTAGTCGATAGGCCACAACCCCAACGCGATCAAGAATATCGAAGGGGCCGATGTACCTTAGACTTAACTTCCCTTTATTTACAAACCTCATGACCTTCTTCCATGGAGATATGCGTAGAAACACCATGTATCCAACTTTAAACTTAACTTCTTGTCAACGGTTATCTTCATAACTATTCTGTCGACTCTAGGCTGCCTTGATATGCTGCTGAATGGTTTTCACCTTCTCCACCATTTCTTTGACCATTTCTGGTCCAAGCAGCTTACGTTCACCGGTCTCATCCCAACACGCCGGTGTTCTGCACCTTTTCCCATAAAGGGCTTCATATGGTGCCATTTGGATGCTTGATTGGAAACTGTTATTATAAGAGAACTCAACCAGAGGAATATGTTGATCCCATCCTCCTTTAAAGTTCATTGAGAATTCTCTCAACATGTCCTCAAGTTTTTTGGATAGTCCACTCGGATTGACAATCAGTTTGAGGATGATAGGCCATAATGAAGTTCAGTTCAGTATTAAGAGCACATTGAAGACTCTTCCAAAACTTAGAGGTGAATCTTGGATATCATTTAGACACAATAGAAAGTGGTACTACTTGAAACCTTACCACTTCCCTGATATATATCCGTGTCAGTTGATCCAAAGAAAAATCCTCCCAAATAGCAATGAAGTTTGCAGTCTTTGTAAGACGATCCACAACAACCCAGATTGCATTGTTTCCTTTGGATGTCCTTGGAAGTTTGGTGAAAAAGTCCATGGTGATGTTCTCCCATTTCCATTCTGGTATGGGAAATGGTTTCATCATCCCCTTAGACTACTGCCTCTCTGCCTTCACTTGCTGACACACCAGACACTTTGATGTATATTCAGCGATCTCCTTCTTCATATTATCCCACCAAAAGTTTTTTCAGAGATTTTGATACATCTTTGTGCTCCCTGGGTGAATAAAGAAATTTTAACTATGTGCATCATCCAAAAGTTCCTTCTTCAGCTCCGTTCTCGATGGAACACATAGTCTTTTCCCGAATCGCACAATTCCTTTTCATTAACATTAAAATCTGAGGATTTCCCTTTTTTTGATAGCTTCCACTTTTTGCTGAATTCCCACATCATCCTTTTGAGCATCATTCAACCTTTCCAAAAGAGACGGTTGATCAATAATTTGTGAAAGGATTGATGATGTTCCCTTATTTATGATTCCCATGTCCATCTTCATAAATTCTAAGAAGATTGTATCCTTCTCAATTCTCATCATTGATAGAATCACTGGGTCCTTTCTACTTAGGGCATCTGCCACCTTGTTCGCTTTCCCAGGGTGGTAATGTATTGAACATTCATAATCCTTGATGATCTCTATCCATATTCTCTGGTGCATATTAATCTATTTATGTGTGAATATATATTTAAGACTATTGTGGTCAGTATATATCTCACATTTCTCCCCATAGAGATAATGCCGCCATATTTTCAAGGCAAAGATCACCGCTGCCAACTCCAGATCATGCGTTGGATAGTTTTTCTCATGGATTTTCAACTGCCTTGAGGCATAGGATATCGATTTATCATTCTGCATCATCACACAACCTAATACCTTCTTCGAAGCATCACTTAATACAACAAAAAGTTCCCCACTTGTGGGTAAAGTGAGCACGAGCGTAGTGATAAGCCTCCTTTTCAACTCCTTAAATATTTCTTCGCATTCATCACTCCAAGAAAAATTTACCCCCTTTCGATTTATCTTGGTAAGAGGGTTGGAAAATCATAAAACATTTCTCACAAATCGTCAATAATATCAAGCTAACCCCAAGAAGCAATGGATATCCGTTACCGATGTCGGCCTCGACCATCCCTCAATTGCATCTGTTTTGGAGGGATCCACAGATATCCCATTTCTTTTGATGATATGGCCCAAGAATGAGACTTCCTTCAACCAGAAATTACACTTTCTATACTTTTCATAGAGCTTCTCCTTGTGACAATTCTCTAGTATGGTTCTTAAATTCTCCTCATGACCCTCCTTAGTTTTGGAGTATATTAGAATATTATCTATAAAGACTACCACAAATTTGTCTAGGTAATCTCTAAAGAATATATTCATCAAGTACATGAATATTTTTGGAGCATTGGTGAGTCTGAAAGGCATTACTATGAATTCATAGTGCCTGTATCTTGTATGAAAAGCAGTCTTGGGGACATCTTCCTTTTTCACCCTTACTTGATAATATCCCGACCGCAAATCTACCTTGGAGAAGTATTGTACTCCACATAGCTGATCGAACAAGTCATCGATCCGTGGTAGAGGATACTTGTTCTTTATCGTGATTTTGTTAAGTTCACGATAATCGATGCAAAGCCCCATTGACCCATCCTTCATCTTGACGAAGAGGACTGGTGCACCCCATGGTGAAGCACTTGGGCGTATAAACCCTTTATCCAGATTCTCTTGTAGTTGTTTCTTCAGCTCTTCATGCTCCACGAAATCCATTCTATATGGAGTCTTGGATATTGGTAGCACCCCTGGTATAAGTTCAATTGAGAATTCAACATCTCTTCTAGGAGGAAGACTAGGCAGTTCCTCGGGAAACACTTCAGCGAATTCCCTCATAATATGAATTTCTTCAAGGATGGTTTCTTCCTTGGACTCAATCATATGAGCCAGATACGCATGCTCATAGGGAATTAATATCCATGCTTTAGATGATGGAGTTAAAGGATATTCATCTTCCTCCTTACACTTGTAAAACATTGGGGGTCGATTCTCCATATGGAGTGTGATTTCTCTCTCCCGACAATTTATGTTGGCTCTATATAAGGAAAGCCAATCCATACCAAGAGTTGCATCAAATTCCACCAGATGGAGTATGAGGAGGTTTTTCGGGAAATTTTATCCACATATTTTAATAGGGGAGGACTTATATTCATGGGATGAAATGATTGCCCCATTTTCCGTACTCATCGACATCTTCACTTCCATGATTTTTGGTGGTGCTGGGATTGTTCAACTAAACTTTCAAGATATAAAAGAATGCGTAGAACCTGAATCAAAATGTATGTTCACTATTCTTGAATGAATAACTAGCGTACCTGTCACCACTTCATTGTCGGGGTTCACTTCGGCAGAAGTGATGGAAAAAGCTCTTCCTTGCTGCCTTGGAGGTTGTTGGTTGCCTATGAAAACCCTTGGTTTAGGGAACTGATTTGAAAAATGCCCCGGTTCTTTGCAGTTGTAGCAATGAACAATGCGTTGTGGTTTGAACAGAGATTTCCTCTCCTCTGTCATAGCCGCGGGTCTTTATTGCCGACAGTTAACAACTAGGTGCCCTTCTCTTCCACACCTAAAGCATTTCATCATCCCCTTGAGGCAATTTCCAGGGTGATTCTTTCCATACTTTTGGAAAGTGGGGTGCTGGATCTTCTTAGCACCATTGGATTTATCCATCAGACCGCCAACATTGAAGTCCACCTTACGCTTCTTGTCCCCATGATACCCCTATGATTCCCCGATCTTCATTTCGACCTTGAGGGCACATCGGAAAATTTCCTCATAGCTGTCGAAGTTACGGATCGCTAATGCTTTCCGCAGGCTAGGATTTAGCCCACCAAAGAAGCGGTGAACCTTGAATTCAGGGGTAACGACAAAGCCGGAAGCGTATCGTGCAAGCCTTGTGAAGTTTTCCTTGTACGTTCCAACATATTCTTCTTTTTTTTCTTGAGGGAAAGGAAGTCCCTTTCTATCTTAAGCCATAGGGTGCGTGGAAAATATTTATTGAAAAACATCTTCCGGAAATCCTTCCATTCCAACACCTCAATATCCAACTCAGGATTCATATTTTTGATCAACGTCTACCATTGATCAGATTTACCCTCCATACGATAATCCTCCAAGAGAACCTTCTCTTATTCAGAACATTGAAGGATGGCGAAGATCTTTTCAATGGAGTTTATCCATTGTTCAGCGATCATGGGATCAGATGATCCACTAAAACTAGGAGGCCTTTGTCTCATGAAGCTCTTGATAGCGACTTGTTCCTTCTTAGTGGGGTTTGGAAGTTCCTCTTGACCCGTGTTTCTATTCAAATCATGAGTTAGCTGAGAGAGAAGCGTGACAATGTTCAATATTCCCACTCCCATTGGATTGGGCATCTCATTAGTACAGTCATCACACTGATCTTAACACCAGTTGTTAGCCCGAGTCCTCCTATTACCGGCCATTGGATGGAATAAAAGAAAAGTTAGGGGGTAACACATAAAGGGTAATCCAAAGACAAAAGTTGATGAATTATAAATAAAATCTTATTTCCTTAACTCACGAGTCTATAGGCTTCAATCTAGGCTTTTCATGATCTACTTTCTAACATATATTCTTAGGGCCATTTTTTTTAATTCCCATAATAAGGGTCCATACTAAGCTTGTGAATTTATCAAAATATATCCCCCGGAAGTGTCGTAACCAAGATTACAATAAGGCCCATTGTCATGCACCAGTTCCCGTTCGAGTCTAGCTCAAAGCAGTGTTTTCTGGTTTTACCCCTAGGATACATTTATGCCAGAGCCGCCTCAACCTGCTCGTATCCAAACATGGATGTATTTGCTTGATAAACAACTTAATCAGTACTTACCAAAACTTAGGGATGTTTTTATTATACTTAGTCTTGTCTCTAAGGCTTTACTAGGGTTTTCTAATCCTAATCCCAAAAATAACTAAACCTATCCTCTGATACAAACTATGACAACCCTGCTTTTATTACAAACTTAAACATGATTTATTACATAAAAATTCACTTGATACAACAAAGAAGATAGAGAGGTTTAGTGTCTTTGGGGCTTAGGATCATTACATAAAAACTTAAAACATGAAATACAACATCTTTATTGAAAAATTCCTTTACATGACCACTACATTCCCTCGTACTTAGCATTGCATGGGATAACCTGAGGACATGCATATGAAAAGGGTGAGCTATAAAACCCAGTAATGGAATACACATGGAATAACATGAGGAGTAAAATACATGTTAAAAATTTGGAATATCAATAGATTACAATAGAAACATGAACATAAAGGCATGATAAAGCATGATAATCATAACATGGAAATGTGGCAACAACACTTAACATGGAATTAGCATGAGCCAAGGCTCATTGCACATGGAGCATGAGTAAATTCTCATTGCACATTAAGAACAAGTAAATCATCATTTAACTTGAATTAGCATGAGTCAAAACTCATTTCACATGACATATCATGATACTATACTTTACGCAATGCATTGGAGTGATATAAGGGCGCACCCTTCTTAAACATTTCATTTCATGCATAAGTTTGCCACATGGATCATAAAACATGGATTTATAAAACATAATAATTTATTCGATGATAAAGGAATGTGGAATTAATACATGAAACTTTATAATCAATAAGTAAATGTTCATAAAGGTGAATACCCTTGATGAAGAAATGGGAATGGTATTCACTACACAATGGCATTGCACTACGGGAAAAATGAGCAATTGCGACGGGTTATTTGCGACGGGATTTATTCCCGTCGCAAATAGTCATGTTAAAAACTTATTTGCGACGGGGGTATTTCCCCGTCGCAAATAAGGAGGCTTTTGCGACGGGATTGCTTTCCCCGTCGCAAATAGTTTTCCCGCGATGCGCGCCAAATCGCGGGAAACTTATTTGCGACGGGGAAATATTCCCGTCGCAAATAACCGGCGGCGGTAAAAGGTATTTGCGACGGGAATATTCCCCCGTCGCAAATACTATGTCGGCAGGGATTATTTGCGACGAGACCCGTCGCAAATAACTATTTACCGGTTGACCGTAATAAATGTTGGCTAAGGTATTTGCGACGGGTCCCGTCGTAAATAATACTATTTGCGACGGGATTCCCGTCGCAAATGGGCCCGTCGCAACTAATCTAACCTATAAATACCCCCATCCGTTTTTTTCATTTCATTCTCATTCCTTATCCTCTCTCTCTCTCAGAATTATATTTCTAGAGTTGAGTTTTTCTCCAGTTTAAGTTTTTTCTCCGGAGCTGATATTAAAGTTTTGAAGAACGATCAGAACAGATCAATTTTCAAGGTATTTATCTTCATTTTAATTTTTTATTTATTTTTAATTTCTTATTAGTTTCTATTATTATTAATTAGTTGTAATTTAATTATGTTTACATTGTTTTATTTCTTAATAAATTTAAATTATAAGTATTGTTTATATGGTAATTAGGAATAATTAGTAATAATTTTTAGTAATTAAGAATAAATATTAATAACTAGTAATAAATACCAATAATTAAGAATAAGAACATTATTACATTATTAGTTTATTTTATTATTAATATTAAAATAATATAATTTTTTATATATATACAGTTCTTTTTTCATCTGTGTGTTTGCTGTCTTCACATGTATTATTTGTATGTGGAGATAGAAAACGCACAGATGAAAAAAGAACTGTATATAAATTAGAAAATTATATTATTTTAATATTAATAATAAAATATATTAATAATGTTATTATTTGTAATTATTGGTAATTATTTCTAATTATTGATAATTATTCATTTAATTACTAATAATTATCAATAATTAAGAATAATTAGTAATAATTACCAATAATTAACAATAATTAGTATTAATTACCTATAATTAGTATTAATTACCAATAATTAGTATTAATTACCAATAATTAGTATTAATTACCAATAATTCGTAATAATTAGGAATAATTAACAATAATTAGTAATAATTAGGAATAATTAACAATAATTAGGAATAATTAACAATAATTAGTAATAATTAGGAATAATTAGGAATAATTAGTATTAATTAGGAATAATTAGTAATAATTACCAATAATTAGTATTAATTAGGAATAATTAGTATTAATTAGGAATAATTAGTATTAATTACAAATAATTAGTATTAATTAGGAATAATTAGTATTAATTACAAATAATTAGTATTAATTACCAATAATTAGTCTTAATTACCAATAATTAGTATTAATTACCAATAATTAGTATTAATTACCAATAATTAGTATTAATTACCAATAATTAGTATTAATTAGGAATAATTAACAATAATTAGTAATAATTAGGAATAATTAACAATAATTAGTAATAATTAGGAATAATTAGTATTAATTAGGAATAATTAGTAATAATTACCAATAATTAGTATTAATTAGGAATAATTAGTATTAATTACCAATAATTAGTATTAATTACCAATAATTAGTATTAATTACCAATAATTAGTATTAATTACCAATAATTAGTATTAATTACCAATAATTAGTATTAATTAGGAATAATTAACAATAATTAGTAATAATTAGGAATAATTAACAATAATTAGTAATAATTAGGAATAATTAGGAATAATTAGTATTAATTAGGAATAATTAGTAATAATTACCAATAATTAGTATTAATTAGGAATAATTAGTATTAATTACCAATAATTAGTATTAATTACCAATAATTAGTATTAATTACCAATAATTAGTATTAATTACCAATAATTAGTATTAATTACCAATAATTAGTATTAATTAGGAATAATTAACAATAATTAGTAATAATTAGGAATAATTAACAATAATTAGTAATAATTAGGAATAATTAGTATTAATTAGGAATAATTAGTATTAATTAGGAATAATTAGTAT
Source organism: Viscum album (assembly GCA_963277665.1). Lineage (NCBI taxonomy): Eukaryota > Viridiplantae > Streptophyta > Magnoliopsida > Santalales > Viscaceae > Viscum > Viscum album. The sequence continues at coordinate 485,164,664 of OY728121.1, forward strand.
TAATTAGGAATAATTAGTATTAATTAGGAATAATTAGTATTAATTACCAATAATTAGTATTAATTACCAATAATTAGTATTAATTAGGAATAATTAACAATAATTAGTAATAATTAGGAATAATTAACAATAATTAGTAATAATTAGGAATAATTAACAATAATTAGTAATAATTAGGAATAATTAACAATAATTAGGAATAATTAGGAATAATTAGTATTAATTAGGAATAATTAGTAATAATTACCAATAATTAGTATTAATTAGGAATAATTAGTAATAATTACCAATAATTAGTATTAATTACCAATAATTAGTATTAATTACCAATAATTAGTATTAATTACCAATAATTAGTAATAATTAGGAATAATTAACAATAATTAGTAATAATTAGGAATAATTAACAATAATTAGTAATAATTAGGAATAATTAGTATTAATTAGGAATAATTAGTATTAATTACGAATAATTAGTAATAATTACCAATAATTAGTAATAATTACCAATAATTAGTAATAATTACCAATAATTAGTATTAATTACCAATAATTAGTATTAATTACCAATAATTAGTAATAATTACCAATAATTAGCAATAATTACCAATAATTAGCAATAATTACCAATAATTAGTATTAATTACCAATAATTAGCAATAATTACGAATAATTAGAAATAATTACCAATAATTAGCAATAATTAGCAATAATTAGAAATAATTAGCAATAATTAGAAATAATTAGCAATAATTAGAAATAATTAGCAATAATTAGAAATAATTAGCAATAATTAGTAATAATTAGTAATAATTAGGAATAATTAGTAATAATTAGGAATAATTAGGAATAAGTAGGATTAATTAGGATTAATTAGGATTAATTAGGAATAATTAGGATTAATTAGGAATAATTAGTAATAATTGCCAATAATGACCAATAATTGCCAATAATTACCAATAATTGCAAATAATTAGGAATAATTAGGAATAATCAGGAATACTCAGGAATACTCACGAATACTCACGAATACTCACGAATACTCACGAATAATCACGAATACTCACGAATAATCACGAATACTCACGAATACTCACAAATAATCAGGAATAATCAGGAATACTCAGGAATACTCAAGAACACTTAGTAAACGAAATCTGCTTGGATAATGAAGGGAAAATTTATAACCATCTCCACAACGATGATTATCAAATTTCCTTTCATTATTCAAGCAGTTTTCCTTTTGCTAAGTATTGCTAAGTATTGCTAAGTATTGCTAAATTAGTAATAAATAGTAATAATTAGCAATAAATTGTAATAATTAGTAATAAATTGTAATAATTAGTAATCCTTGCTTGAGTGTTTTTTCTAACAAATTATTCAAAACCAGTAATGCTTTTATATTTTATAGAAAAATATGGAACAACAAGGTCGTCAACAGTCATTATTAGATGACCGCATATGGATAAATCAACGTAGAAATCCAAATGGTTCTGGTTTAAATCCAGTATATATAGAGGGTGTGGAGATTTTTTTATCATTTGCGGCATCAAATTCAGAATTTGTTTCAGAAGGAAAGATAAAATGCCCTTGTAGAAAATGTGCATTGAGAACGTTTGACACGTTTGACAAAGTGGGGGAACATCTCTTGCGTTTTGGTTTTCAAGCAGATTATGTTTTTTGGTATCAACACGGTGAACGCAGTTCCAGAGCAGATGATACCATCTTGATTCCGGATCCATCCCAGTTTCAAGATTTAGTACATGATGTTGCAGGTTCATCTGTTCAACATACAGAAACTCCGGCTGATATAGCTTCAAATCCTGAGTTGGGACCGTCTGAATTTTATGAGTTGTTGAAGTCTGCTGAGGATGCATTATATCCTGGCTTCAAGATGAGCAAATTAGAAGCAGTTGCAAAATTTATGGCTATCAAATCAGATAACGGAATGTCAAACACATGTTTTGACCAGATATTTTCTTTGCTGAAAACACTGTTACCCGAAGGAAATGTTTTACCTGCAAATTACTATGAAAGTAAGAGGTTGGTTCGAAATTTGGGACTTACTTGTCAGAAGATTCATGCATGTTCAAATGACTGCATTTTATATTCAGGGGAAAATGAGTCGTTGGATAGTTGTCCCACATGTGGGCAACAGAGATATAAAGAAGGACAACACGGGAAGTCTGGTTTGATTCCTGTAAAACAGTTGAGATAGTTTCCGCTTACATCCAGACTTCAGCGTTTATTCATGTCTAAGAATACAGCGACAATGATGTCATGGCATAAAGAGAATATTTCAACCGATAAAAGCTTGAATCATCTAGCCGATGGTGATTCATGGAAACATTTTGATAGAGTGCATCCATCATTTGCTTTAGAAGCTAGAAATGTTCGACTGGGCCTTTCCACTGATGGTTTCTGTCCGTTTGGATCTTATGGTAGTCAATATTCATGTTGGCCTGTTTTTTTAACTCCGTATAATTTACCTCCATGGATGTTGATGAAGGAGCCATATATCTTTTTGACTTTACTAATTCCAGGACATCCGAAGAAAAATATTGATGTTTATTTGAAGCCATTGATTGATGAATTAAATTTATTGTGGAGTACTGGTGTCAGTACATATGATGTTGCAACGAAACAGAATTTCATACTGAGAGCAGCATTGATGTGGACAATAAGTGACTTCCCGGCTTATGGGATGTTATCTGGCTGGAGTACACATGGTCAGAAATCATGTCCTTACTGTATGGGAGAGAACAAAGCATTTATGCTCATTCATGGAAAGAAACCTTGTTATTTTGACTGTCATCGCAGATTTCTTCCAGCTGATCATCCTTTTCGCAGAAACAGATCTCATTTCAGAAAAGGAACAGCTGAAAGGGATGGACCTCCAAAAATGCTATCAGGTTCGGAGTTAAAATCGGTTGTATTTTCATTACCTCCCATCACTTTTGGTCCCACAATAAACCAACAGAAAATTTCTGGTTTTGGGAAAGAACACAATTGGATTAAACGTAGCATATTTTGGGATTTGCCATATTGGTATGATTTGTTGGTCCGACACATGTTAGATGTCATGCATATTGAGAAGAACTGTTTTGATAATTTGTTTCATACAGTTTTGGATACGCCAGGAAAGAGCAAAGACAATGTAAATGCACGTTTAGATCTTGCCCAAATTTGCAGGCGTCCAGAATTGGAACTATTTGAGAATGTCAGAACAGAAAGGTTACTGAAACCAAAAGAAGCTTATACACTGTCTAAAGAAAACCGTTTATTATTTTGTCAGTGGATTGCAGATTTGAGACTTCCAGATGGCTGTGCTTCCAATTTGGGTAGATGTGTAAAGAATGGTCATATTACTGGATTGAAAAGTCATGATTGTCATGTTATAATGGAGAGACTTCTACCCATTGGATTAAGAGGTCTGTTGAATTCTGTGATTTGGGATTCCATAACAGACATGTCTCATTTTTTTCGGGAAATTTGTGCGGCTACGGCAGATTATGATGCTCTAGGCAAACTTGAAAAAGATGTTGTTGTAATTATATGTAAACTGGAAAAAATATTTCCGCCGTCTTTCTTCGACTCAATGGAACATTTGATGTTACATTTGCCATATGAAGCCAAATGTGGAGGTCCGGTACAGTTTCGATGGATGTACCCATTTGAAAGATGCATGCAAAAATTGAAAAGAAAAGTACGCAACAAAGCATCTGTTGAAGGATCAATTGCAGAAGCTTATTTGCAAGAGGAAATATCTTTTTTCTGCTCCCATTATTTTGAATCTGAGTATCCTTCAAAACACAACCGAATGGGACGGAATGAGAGGAATATTGATGAAATCGACAATCAATTATCTGTTTTCAACCAGTCAGAGCTTGGTTTTGGTGGAGTTTCTGAACGATGGCTTTCAGATGATGAACATCATAGAGCTCATACGTATGTTCTGCTCAACTGTGAAGAGATGACATCAGTTGTACTGTAAGTGTTTATATCACTTATTCTATCATTTATGTTACAGTAAATAACTTTGGTTTTTATAGGTTGTATGATAATCATATCAAGAAACAAATTCCACAAATTACAGCAGCTGCTCTCGAAGAACGGCGACTGAAAAATTTCTCTCAGTGGTTTCAAAAACTGGTAACATAAATTCTTTATCATTTAGCAACTCATTCAATGTATAGTTTACTATATTGATAATTATTTCACAAATCTTCAGGTGTCTCGACATGCTGATAAAATTGACAAAGGGCTCTGTGTATTGAGTAACCCACCTTCCAAACTTGTTAAAACTTATAATGCATATGTGGTGAATGGATTTCGATTCCACACGCATGCATATGGGGAATCGAAAAAAACAATGAACAGTGGAGTTAGCTTGAGAGGATCTCATCATCGAGAAAATGAAGTTGACTTTTATGGCATGCTTGATGAAATCATTGTACTCTGTTATCTTGGACAACATTACATAACCATGTTCAAATGTCGGTGGTTGGATACAGAGAGAGGCGTGCGTGTTCATCCGACTCATGGAATCATCGATATTAAATGTAAAAGTGTTCTCGCAGTAAATGAACCATTCTTATTGGCTCAACAGGCATATCAAGTTTATTATGCAAAGTACTGTGCAACATCAAGAGACTTGACTGATTGGTGGAGTGTAATAAAAATCAAAATTCGAGACAATCAGTTTAGTCAAAGTGAATGTGCTTTCACTGATGTGCAAAGAATTGAAGTTTTTCAAGAGAGTACTCAAAATCAATCTTTTTTACAAAGAGATATGAGTATCGATGACGACACCCCACATTTAAGAGTCGGTGATGACGATGATGTTAATGATGTCACACATGAATTTGAAATGGTAAGAGATGAAGCAACTGCAACTCGAATGGATATCGATGATGTTGAGGAGGAATATGAAGATGACATTGACATATATGAAGATGATGATGAAGATGAACACTTATAGAATTCCATGGTATTTATATACAATCATAATATGTATATATATGTATATATAATAGTAATTATCAATTATTTGCTAATATTAACATTTTCTGTTTCAGATGGACGAGGCCACATTTCGTGAGTTGGCGGAGGCTGACCTGCCTTTCGATGCGGATGAGTTGCTGGCAGATGACCCTCAGCCTGCAGGCGCTCCAGGGAGTACGCGGAGGGGGCGCGGTCTTGCACGATTGATGATTCCTGACCCCGTCCCCGAGCGACGTCCACATCTTGGGTTTGATCCGCGCACCCGGAGGTGTGATAACCTGTGTAATAACCTGTGAATTTGACTAAGATTTCATTAATCTATTCACATAATAAATGTTTATTATTTTTTCAGTTTTTCGCATATAGCAGTCGGACAGGGCAGCGCTATTTTGCGCAACTATTTCTCTCAGCCGTGGACCACATGGGAGAAGATTCCCATTGATGTGCAGCAGGCCATGTTCGGCCATTGGTTGGTACGTACGTAAATAAATAATTTTTATTTTGAAAATTATTTCATTTCTAACTTGATATTTTGATTTATTTGTAGGGTTTATGGTATCCGATCGAGGATACCATGCGTGACGCCATCCACGAGGCATGGGAGGTGGCCATGCCTGATCGCCTTCGTCAGTTTTTGCACAATTTAAGAAAAGCTGCGATGAAGAAAGCAGGAGTGTCAGATTTTGAGGAGTCATGTAGAGCACACCGACCAGAGTACATTTCATCCCATGTATGGGATGGATTATGTGCGCACTGGTTGAGTGGTGCCTTTCAGAGGAGATCATCGGTGGGGAGGCAGAATCGGGGGAGGCAGGAGGTGACTCATCGAGCTGGGAGTCGTTCTTTCAGTACTCATAGACAGCATCTGGTACGTACATTATTTATAAATATTTTATATAACTATAAATATTAACAGTTTATTTTTTATTCTTATAGGCTGTCGAGCATCCCGATATTACAGAGTACGACGTATATCGGAGGATGTATAGTGATCCTGCTACTGGGGAGCTCAGAGGTGATCGTCAGCATCACATCGTGGTCAGTATTATTTGTTTTCAAGTTTAAAAATTAACTGCATATAATATATTCACAATTTTAATTTTAAATTGCAACTATAGGAGTCATATGAGGCCGCAGCGGCACAGGCCCGGCCTGAGAGTCAGGCCGAGTCATCAGATCAGACCACTGCCCGTCAGTTTGATGAGGCGGCATGGATGCAGGCCACCCAGTATGCCTTCGAGAAGGGCCGGGTAGTTGGTATCGGCTCTCGACTGACTCCCGGAGATTATTATGGAAGTGCTGCGATGTCGGCGTCCAGCTCGAGGGGAGCTCGTGTATCTTCTTCTACACAGTATGAGGAGCAGTTGCGATCTCAGACTGCACAGATAGAGAGTCTCCGACAGGAGCAGGAGCAGATACGTCAGCAGCATGAGGAGGAGCGTCGACGCCAGCAGCAGCTGTACGAGGAGCAGACGAGTCGGTGGCAGCAGCAGCATCAGGAGCAGATGGAGTACATGCGCCGACTCACTCATGCTTTAGGGATGGAGTTTCCTCCACCACCATCTGCAGATCCCCCACCTCCCCCCCTCCTACAGATTAGAGTTTGTATTTCTGTTATAAAATTTGTGAAATCAAAATATTTTTTTTTCTATTCGTAGTTTCTGTCTCATTATAAAATATTAATAATATTATATTTTTAAATAACAATATTAATATGAATAATAATAATATTTATATTTTATAATATTAAATTTTATATATATATTAAAATTTTATATATATATTAAAATTTTATAATATTATAATTTAATTATTTTTTTGTAATACTTGAATTATTTTAATATTTGAATGTAAAATAATTCTATTATTTTTATATTAATTAAAATAACTTATTAATATTTTTTTTATTTATGAATTATAATTATAATATTATTATATTAATTAAATTATTTATTAATATTCTATTATTTTTATTTTTGAATTATAATTCTACTATTATTATAGTAATTAAAATAATTTATTATTTTCATTTGTAAATTATAATTCTATTATTATATTAATTAAAATAATTTATTAATAATTTATTTTTTTTATTTTTTTTATAGTATTTGCGACGGGATACTATGCCCGTCGCAAATACTAGTATTATTAATAATTTTTTATTTTTTTTAAAAAAGAGTAATTGCGACGGGTCCCGTCGCAATTACTATGAATAGTATTTGCGACGGGTCCCGGTTCCCGTCGCAAAGACTAGTATTATTAATTTTTTTATTTTTTAAAAAAAAACGTTATTGCGACGGTCCCGTCGCAAAAACAATTTGCGACGGGTACCGTCGCAAAAGGTATTTGCGACGGGCCCGTCCCAATAACTGTTTAAAAAGTTTTTCACAAAAAATACGGAATACTATTTGCGACGGGGAGAATGCCCGTCGCAAAAAAAGTCTGTAGCGACGGTCCCGTCGCAAATAAGTTTAGTTGCGACGGCGTTTTCCGCAACGGGCTATTTGCGACGGGATCCCGTCGCAAATAGCCCGTCGCAAATACCTGTTTTTCCAGTAGTGTTGGCTTAGAAAATCGATGCGATTTTGGCAGCGTAACGGCGTGACATAAGAATTTATAAAAAATGGTTGATGAGAGGGAAATGGGTTCCTCATCATATTTACTTGTAATGTACAGTAAGGAGGTCATATAGATACATGTAACAAAAATTGTAATGGAATTTATATTCATGATACAAAAGTATTGCTTGAATGTAAATGAGGAGAGAGAAGTTCCTTTCGGAATTTTGGCATAGTAACGGGTGTACAAGGGAGGCATTTAATGAGAGACAAAGGGGCCTCCCATAATTAAAAAATAAAGAGGGAATTATGAGGGAGGTTCAAAACCATACCCCAAAATTCATAATTGAAATTAAAAGGGAAAAAAAACTTAAAGAAAATTGGACAAAAATGAGAAAGGAAGAAAAACCCTTACTTGGAAGTGTGCTTTCAAAGGATAGAGAGAGGATTGTGAGAGGATTCTTGGGAGATTGGGGCACCTTTGGAGGATTCTAGAGAGATTAGGGTAGAGGTTGGATGAACTCCAAAGGCTTTGAGTGAGGAGGAAGTGGGATATTGGGTGGGTTTATATAGGAAAGGTGAGGAAATTCTTTATTATTTAGGTTTGGGACCCCTTATATTAAATTAATCCAAACCACAAACCATACCATGGTTTTTGCCCATGGTTTTTGGAAAATGGTAGAGGAAAAAAATATTTTATAAGGACAATGTCCGAACTTCTTAAAATAATAGGGTTTCTTATGTGGAGGTGAGTCACACTCCCATGGAAAACAATTTTAAAAGACAGGGTGTTTAATAAGTCTTGAGGGGACCATTAATGCTTTTAAAAGTAAGTCAAAAAAACCCAAAATCACATTATTTTAATGGTAAAACATATATTTTACTAAAATAAAGATTATAGTATTTTATTACATCACTATTTGGTCATTATGATGTCTTAAAACACATTATATATTTAAACGGTATTTAATTTTTACCCAAAAATTTGTCTGTCTCAGAAAATTATGAAAAATTCAATTTTGAATAATTTTGACATCCTGATTCCAGACATAAAATTTATTTTATCTAAATAATTTTCTAAATATGTTAATTTTAACTTTTAAAATAAAAACCGATATTTATAGAAAATTCACGTGTTTTGACCGAAATGGATTTCAAACCTTAATAAAAATTATAATTGCATTCATAAAATTGTAAGATCATTTATATTTAATAAAAATTAATTTAATAATAATAATAATATTTTATTAAAATATTATTTAATTCAAAAATCCCTTAATTTAAAAAAATATAATTCTTAATTAAATAATAACTAAAAACACTCTTTGTACTTTAAAAACTATTTACAATGTATCAAAAAATGACAATGAGGTATATTAATTATTAAATACAAAAATAATATACATGAAAATAGTACTAGAGATTTGTTACATAACTCCTTAAAAAAGCCGCGTAAGACCTAAGGGTAAGGTGTGCGATGGTGACAAACTCTTGGGGTGGTTCAGATAATATTGCTCGAGTGGTAATCTCTATCAACTTCCACTTTTCCATTAGATGGTACTGTTAGTGCTTGACATGATGAATCTTAGCTTGGGCTTGGTCAAGAGCGAAGCCCAAGGATGCCACCTCTTTTTTGAGCTTCGACAAATGGGCTTCGTATGGAGCAATTCTACTGGATGAGGCCATCGCTACTTTTGTCTGAGTAAATTGGATTTGGTAAAGCCCTATATTTATACTAATCATGTGATCACTGTTCAATGACTATATTAGAAACAGTCAAAATTCATAACATAAAACCAATGAAGTTGACATTTTATATAAACATAAAGAGATATTTAATTAGATCAAGAGGGATTTCCATTAATGAAACTTTGGGTCGTTACACATTAACCTTTTCAAATTTTCAGTAATTTGGTCAATAATCCAAGGTGAACTGATTCACTGACTCACCCATCGGTTTTTAGGTAGTGTATACTAATACTCATAAATTAATAAAAAGAAACATCGAACTAAAAAGACACACTAAATAAGGGAATTAACATAATAAAGATGGATGAAAGAAAATCAGAACATAGAAGCCCGATTCCCCTAATCTAATTAACTACTCATGTCTAGGAAAAAAAAAGAAAATATGAAGAGGAAGCAATGAAGAAACATCTATGGAAAGCATGTTTACTCAAGCTCAAACTTCTGCTCAAATTCCTACTCCCCACCCCAAGATTAGCTATTTGTCTTTGTTCCCTATCCTAGTGAATGAAGAGTGGATCTTGAATGAATTGGTGTGATAGATGATCTAGAGGAGTATAGAATGAGGAAGAATGGATGGAGTTATGAATCATGAAGTTTCCCCCTCCACCATATAGTGAAGAGTGAATAATCTTATTCAAAAAAATCAACTAAAAATATAGACAATCTAACAGGCATAAAATTCATGTGGAGTTCCTTTCATGTGCGTGTCACCCGCTTTTGGGTGAACTCCATGTGAGTGTAACTGACCTTATGCAATGAACTAGGTATCCCCTCACACTTTCCCTTGTAGTTCCCATGACCGAATTCTATTATCATCACCTCTAGAAGCAATCCCCCTATGCAGAACAAAACACACACACGAAACATTAGAACTTATTAACAAAGTAACTATATCTATATATTTTTAAAAAAATAGAATTAAAGAAAAAATATATACCTAAATTAATATAGTCCTACTATTAATAATGTATATATATATATGATAAATAAATAGTTTAATTATAAATATTTATTGTCACTAAAATATGTGTATATATATGTATAAATATATGTTACAACTATTATATCTATTTATTATCATTAACTATTATAAAATATAAGTACTTAATATTATATATATATATATTAGGTGATTAGTGGTAAAATTACATTAAACACAAAAACACCACACACACAGGCCATAAAGGCAGGTCATTTCCGCCCATGGGATAACTAAACCATCAAGCATTATTTATTCATTACATGGCCCAAAGGCCTAGTGGGAATGAAACCCATTACATAGCCCAAAGGCCCAAAAACTAGATCAAATGCTCGGTGAAACATCATTCCTGCATCATACTACTTGCGTCACCAAACCTGTGTCATGCCTGCATCACTTCCTTCCTGCATCATGTGTCATGCCTACATCACCGCCTACCTGCGGAAATTCTCTCCCATCCATATTTGAACCCATTTCCGATACAAGATTACAGGGAGAATTTACCACTTGGGTAATCCCACAACTACATATTATATATATAGGTATATTTATTATTATTATGTATATTATTATTATTATATATGTATTATATAATATATTATAAATATTAGAATTATACAATATATGATATTATAAAATAAAAAAACGTAAAAGAGGGGGAGGGGGGAGCGCATTCCATGGATAGATGGAGGCAGGGAGTTTGGGGATTACGATGACGAATGGAGGAGGGAAACGGGGTAGGGTAGTCAGCTTGAGGTTTGGGTTCACTAAAAAAGGAAGAGGTAACATCGAAGATCTTCTACGGCAGTGTCTAGTAGTGAATGACCACACGTATGGGGTTTGAATAGGGGGTGTGTGGAGGTGAGGAGGTGCTCTAGAGGTGGTTCAAATTCATCTAAAGAACTGAATGGAGATATGATCTTCAATAATGATCAACAGCTTTAGAAGTAACTGAAGACTTGAGCAGTGGTGGTTTATATCGATTTGAATAGGGGAGGTAGGTTTGGTTGTTCTTCAGATCCAATGTAAATAGGGATTCAGTTGCAGATCTGAGAAATTTGTTCTGTTTATTTTTAATTTTTTAATTTGAAATTTCTTGAATTTTCTTTGATGCTGCCATTGAGTTTTCATTGCTACTTTGGATTTGATTTGTGATGCTGGAATGGTACTTGTTTACTGATGGAGGGGATGACGACGAGTCACGGTGATGTAGGGTGGAATGGAAATGCTAACTAGGAGTCACTATTACAAGAGAGTATAAAAGTGATAGTAAGAAGGAGGGGAGAACAATGAAAAGAGTTACTGTTGGAGGAGAAGTAGTAGAAGGGTGTTAGTGGGTCAAAGAAGGGAGTGGTGAGATGTCTCACTGTTGATGGAATGGTGGAACAATGAGATGACTTAATGTTGATGGAACAATGGAATGTCTCACCATTGGTAGAGGAAGAACTGGCGAGGTTAGTAGGTTGGGGGTAATGGTGACTCAAGTCACCATTGGAAGAATAATGGTATTGGTTACTTGAGTCACCGATGGGAGGTATCAGTGACTTGATTCACTGATGGGTGGTATCACAGAATGGTGAGTCGGGTGGGATGGACCAACAGTGACTCATGAGTCATCTTTGAAAAGTCTGACGATGACTCAACAACACCTTCAAAAAAAAATTAAACAAATAAATTAACAAATAAAATTAAAAACTAAATTAAAATTAAACAATTTTAAAAATAATGTAAAAATAATAAAAAATTATTTAAAAGAAAGAATTTATTTAATATTACAATTTTTTAGTAATTAATTTAAAATAATTTAAAATATTTAAAGTTAGTTACATAAATTAACTAACTAGTTAATTAATTAAATGAATTAATGAAATTAAATAAATAAAATAAAATAAAAGTATTAAATGAATATAATTAAATTGTTAAAACAAATTTAATTATTCAATGAAATAAAAATAAATTGAATTATTTATTTACATATTTAAAATAAATAAATAATTAAATTAATGAATTAAATGTTATTATATTGAAAATAAATTCCCCAAATAATTAATTAGTTAAATGAAATTGTTATTTTGAAAAACCTAAAACAACAGAATAATGAAAAAAATAAAAGAATACAAAAATATAATTTAAACAAAAGAATAAAAATAATGAATGAAAAAAGAAAGAAATAAAAAATTATTTTTGTTATTGAACAACAAAAATAAACACTAAAAACACATTTTTACAAAGAAACTCATTTTTTTACAATTTAATCTATAAAATACAACAATTGTTAATTATCACACAAAATAAATTATTTTAATAATAAAAAGAGAGGAAAATTAAAAATTGATGCGGTAAAAAGAAATGAAATAAAACCACATTAAACTACTACACACTTAAATCATATTTTGTCTTAAAAAATGCATGTTTTTTGGATTTTGGAAAACATAAGGATTGATTTTCCACATACAACTCAAAAATTGCATGACTGAACTTTTAAAATCAGAGGAGCATAATAGTACATGGTCTGACTTGTCAAATAAAATGTTCACAAAAGTGATCATAACTAGTTTTATAAAATATTGGAAATAAAAGACATCACGGACTCATCCACTGTCAGGATGTCATGCCTCCTATATGAACTGATTAACTATCTCACTTCAATTCCAGTTCAAATTGAAACTCAAAAAGTGACGACATGTTAGATAAAAGTGGAATTATATTCTTAAACAAATTAACCTTCAATTCCAACATTTTCATTGGTTTAAAAAAATTATTTTTTTGAGTCACTTCACTAATAAAAATCAAACGATCTTTAATTAAGTCAATTCTTACCTTCTTCATTTGGGTTCAAAATTCACCTCACCTAAATGAGTTCATTTTTTATAAGGAAATTTATTTTAAATTTTCCTAGCCATATTTCATGTGGAAGGCACTGTGCATAACACTTATTGAAAGTGAAATTGGATTTTATTTATTGAAATAAGTGTACCCAATGAACCAATCTTAGAGACTCACCATGGGATCCCATTTTCCCATTTTACTCCACTTATAAAGGACTTAAATAATTATCAATTGAGTATGTTCAATTGGGTGATTGTTTTTTTATTTAAAGATGAGTCCCCTAGGATCCAGTTAAAATTTCCATTTTCCTAAATTAATGATTCTAGTTCAAAAAAATATATATCGTATCACACTCCCTTCCTCAGTTCTGAAATAGAAAATCCATGAAGATAGTGTGCTACTCACTTAGCACAATCACTCATCCCCAAAAGTTTTAGATTCGGTGAAACCCTTAACTTTCAGAAGGTTGGTATATAAGTGATGAATAATGCCATAAAAACCTTAGTTTGCGAAATAAAAATTGAATTTTTTTGAAGGAATTTTTTAAAATGTGAAAAATGACCATTTTTTTAAAAAAGAATTTAATTTTTTAAGAAAATAATTTGGTGTGAATTTGAAGTGAAAAAATGACCCATCTCACCCACACTTAAAACTCAACAATTTCCCCATTATTAAACATATTTGTGGAATAAAACTTCGTTCAAAATATATTATCAATTAAGAACTAAAAATAATGTGAATGTGTAGAATGAATGTTCAAAATATTACTTTACCATACAAAAAAAAAGAAAAATAAGAGGAAAAAAGAATATAAAAAAGAAACCCACCAACCAAAACCATAAAATAAAGTTCAATTCAATTTAAAAAAGATCATTATTTGAATTATTAAATGTAGAAAATATATTTATCAGTGAATTTAAAACAATATCATGATATGCAATGAAGTACATCAGCAACATGAAAGTGAAAAATAAAGGTGAAACAATTTTGAAAATTCAGCTCAAAATAATTTTTAAACTCACTAGATTTCTGTATGTAACACCCAATATAGGAAAAATATTCAATTTATAAAAAAACAATAGAAGGGAATCCCCCAAATTAGTAATTTGAAACATGAATCAAAAAATGATTAGAAAGATAAAACTGTATAGAGAAAAAAACTTCCCTAAATGTACAAGATCATCATTTTTTCTTTATTCCTACCTTTATTTTATTTCTATAGGAGATCTAGATTATACAATAATGTTCATACAAAATTTAAACTACTTATCATTGGTATTCAAGTATTAAAGTTCCAGGTAAATTCAACCAAAGTACGAGTTAAAGAGTTTTATCCAATGATCTCCAGTGTACTGTTCTTCTCGGACTGGAATGTATGCCACATGGAACTACTGCCTAATTATTAACCAAAAATAAAACACTCAAATTAAAAATATAATGCAAAAATAAATTACTGAATGAAATGAAAAGGGATAATTCTAGGATACCCTCTAGGGGGTTCTATATTTTGACTGTCCACAGATGGAAAATCAGTGGATCAACCCTAGTCTGATGGGGGGTGTGGAATCTTGATTAAGAACCACCAAATGTGGTTCTTATCGACATTAGAGATTTTCCACTTTTGCAGTACCCCTTGGGTAGGTTTATGCAATTCCATATCCTTGGAAGTGGAGTACCTCATGTGGAGTAATGGATGGGGAAAAAGGATATAGGGGAACTTCCCTCCTTTAACTTGAGGGAGATAGTGCATAGGTTATGGAAATGAATTTCTTGAATGATACATATCCCCTGGTTTAGTCCAAATAAAAAATTATTCTATAACAAAAAAAGATATTTCATCATCTACTGCTAATCCTATGCACAGATTAAGCAGATCCTCTTCAATAATAGCTCCTAAACAAAAATTTTCAACAAACACTGGGATTTATATTAATTTCTATGTAGGTGAAACCTCAAATTCATCTTGAATTTCTAGGAAATAAAAAATATGTAATGCATTCTCAATACCTACAGCGGGAGAAACAAAATTAAAAACAAATTCAATAATATCAAAAATAGGTTCTTCAAAAAAAATGTCAACTCCATTAAACAATGTAGTTTGTTCTTCTCTAAGGGTATCTAGAGCTCCTAGGAGTATATCTATGGTAGGATTGAGGTAGTAAACCTCCTCCAAACTCTCTTCAAAACACATGATCTATGATGTGGTGTCCTCCAAGGAAAATTCAAGGACGTCTTATGTTGGCTCGTCATATGGAAACAAGGAGAAATTTTTAGACAACTCAATATATAAAAAGTAATTGAATGAAATACTAGGAATAAAATGATCTCCCTATATGTTCCCAGCTTCTTCTATGTCAGCATGTTCTTTCTCCTTCCATCTCTTGAAAACTGATTCTAGATATAGCTCATGAAAATCCAACAACATATTAGAGGGTGATTTAGGCTAAAAATGTTGGTAGTTCCATCATCTTAGATCTCCTTCTATTCCGTTTCTCATTTCTTCTCAGTTTATTTCCAAAAGGAACAACAACATCAGGTTTTTGGAGAAATTCCTGGATCTTTTAGTCCCCTAGAGCTAGGGATGTTAGGACAAGGAAATAAATTAATCTCTTTGTGGCCAAAAAATCCTTCTTAGAAGGTACCTTTCCCTCTTGACCCTTCTTATCTTGGTTGAACCTCTGCGCATACTACTATTTTGTTTGATGAGTTACAACCATTCTAGAATCTGAAGGGTCTTCTACTAGTCAGGTCTATAACCAAAGTTGAAAAAGTGCTACATCATCATATAATTATTTAGAATCATAGTAATAATAAAAATCATCATAAAAATCATTATCAAAATCAACAAAATAGATGATATTGGTCATTGTTTTTGTTTAAAAAAATGGAAAAACCAATCAGGAAAATGTTTACTCCATAAAAACAATGACAAAATTTTACATCATCCTTATCATGAGGATGATCATGTTTACATTTATAAATCCCAAGATATAACACAATGACTAACCTCGAGGTTTCTCTCAAGGAAGTAGCGTCAAATTCTTATGTGTTCATTCTGAAAATCTTTTTGTGTTTTTTATATTTTTAAAATAGCAAAAAAATAGAGAAAAAAGTGAAACATTTCTTAATAACATAGTGAGTGTGGAATATTGGATGTAAAGAATAGAAAAAAAGAAAGAAAATCACACAAAGAACATGAAAAGAGAAAAAGACATGAAAAACTAGCAGTGAGAACAAAGCCGAATCCAGGTTAACCCATCCTCAAATTTCTATTATAGATCTACTTAATAAATGAATCAACAAATTTAATCCTTTATCACTACATGTATGATGACTTGGATCATACACCTCCCTCACCTAAAAAGTGAACACTCGAACACTGAAGTTCTTCAGTGCTTGAACGTTCCTTCAAATTGTAACATAATTCCCTCA
The DNA here is from genome assembly GCA_963277665.1 of Viscum album. NCBI lineage: Eukaryota > Viridiplantae > Streptophyta > Magnoliopsida > Santalales > Viscaceae > Viscum > Viscum album. The sequence continues at coordinate 485,181,215 of OY728121.1, forward strand.
ACTAATTCATTCTGGACAATATGTCAATAACTAGAATGAGATGATTGATTTTGTTAGATTGAACACTCCAATTCAATTGCTTGGTTTGAGAAATTGATAATTTATGGGGAGAAGAGATGAGGCAAGAAAGTATAAGATCATTCCTACTCTAGGTTTCACTCTCGCTCACCCAAATCACAGTTGCAGTCTACTAAAGAGAAGAAGAAAACGGTGATCACCTTGATGCTCAGATCTCCAGATTGTATCGAGTTTCATAACCTAGATCCATCCTATAAAAATAAAACAATAAAAAAAATAAAATAAAATAGTGAGAAGGATGTAAGGTAGTGGATGTGAAAATTATGGTGAGGTGTTGTGATGTAGGACATGAACAAAGAGAAGATAATACTGATGAATTTAGGGTCCCTGGGCTACTTGAACTGAAAAAAATGATTTCCTCTGATCATAATTAAATTGATTCAATTATTCAGTTCTTAAAAGGGTGAAAATTATCTAAGGTGTAGCTTCAGTGTACTTCCATAACTCGATGAACCTTTTTGAGCCTTAATATCTCTACCTTGACCCTCAAATTAATCTATTCATAATAGAGAAGAGATACATAGACCTTTTAAAATTTTTAGTTATTTGGTCAATGATCCAAGGTGAACTGATTCACTACCTCACCCATTATTTATTATGTAGTGTATATTAATACTCATAAATGAACATAAAGGAACATCAAACTAAAAAGATGCGCTGAACAAAGGAATCAACATAAGCAATATGGGTGAAAGAAAACCAGAACATAGCATCCCAGTTCCTGTAATCTAATTAACTACTCATGTATAAGAAAAAAAATGAAAAGAATAAGAGGAAGAAATGGAGAAACATCTCTGGTGATCATGTTTCCTCAGGCTTGAACTCCTGCTCTGATTCCTGCTCCCTACTCCAAGATCATTTTTCTGTCTCTGTTCCCTATCCCAGTGAATGAGGAGTGGATTTGGAATGGATCAGGGTGATGGATGATCCGATGGAGTCTGTATTGAGTAGTAATGGATGGAGGATTGAATCACGGAGTGTCCCCCTCCCCCCTACAGAGATATGTAGACCCACTTATTCGAAAAACTCAACTGAAAATAGAGACAATCTAACAGGTAGAAAATCTACATAGTGCTCCCTTTATGTGCGCGTTACCCACTTTTGGGTAAACTCCATGTGAACATAACCGACCTACTATAATGAACTAGGTATCCCATAAAACTTACCATTGTAGTGACCATGGCCGACTTCTGTTATCACCGCCTCCATGAGAAGCTCCCCCTATACAATGTGTGTGCCTAGATAGTGTTGGATGAGCCCATTATATCTTAAATGATGGGTGCACCCATATTACACTCCAATGCATTGGGAAATGTTCTTTGTATTAACATTAATGAAGGAGGGAGTTACTAAAGGGTTTCTACTATGGAATTAACTGGGTTCTAGTTACTTCTAACATGGGTTTAAAATGGGTTATGAACATGATGCTCTAAGTTACAGAAAAGTGTTTTATTTTCTTTCTATGGGGTTTTAAAGGATTAATTTAAGAAAAAAGTGTGTTTTTTTTCATGTAAAAATGTTTTATTTAATATTTTCAAAAACATTAAATATAAAGTTAAATGTTACACGAGTTTTTATGTTTTCACTAGAATAATGGGTTTCTTTCTTTTTATATCCCTTAATAAGATTTTGTGATCCTACCTCATTTTTTATTTTTTTATAGGATTTAAGGATGGTTATGGGAAAATAATATTTTAAGTTGAAATTCATGAATACTTTTATGAAATTAAATCATTTTTGTTTTAAATGTTTTATATGGTGGTAAAATGGATACTGAATAAAAGTGTCCACTTTATATTATATTGTTTAGTTATGTATGAGTTATGAACTAATTCTCTAAAACTATAAACTCAAAAAGGCAATCAAGTGTAAGAGAATTAATTATTGACTTGAAACTCAATATTATGTAATTTTTAAGGATCGTTCCTTATAGTTGGTATCAGAAGTTAGTTTAGATAACCTTAGAATTTAAGATAATGATAATACCTTAACATTCAAATATTTTACTTTATGGTTAAGTTTAAATGACATAGCATTTAAATATTTCCATTTTGATTCTTCTAAAATTATTCTAATAATAATGGTTTTCTATAGTGGAAATAGAGAATGTATAGTTGGAAGGTGATGAGAGGAAAATATCCTTTCTAATAAATATCCTAAGATGGTTGTAATTGGAATAGAATAGTTTTTTGTAGTGATGGGTCATGTGACACAAGATATTAATTGTGATGACCTAAACTATTAAAAATAAAATCCCCCTTTTGATTTAATGTCTTATTATATATTATGTTTATAGAAAACACATGCACTTATTCGGTTTTATTATATAAAATTTTAAATACCATTAGTCATCCATACCATTGATAATATAGAATTTTATCAATGATCAAATGATTAGTATAAATAAAGGGTTTTAATAAAAAAAATCGAAAAAAACAAAGTGATGACCTCAACTAGTAGGATCATGCCCTATAAATCCCATTTATTGGAATTTTTTAGGGAGATAGCATCACTGGGTTTAACCTTGACCAAACCCAAGGTAATATCAAACAAATTAATCCTAAGAGAAAATTTTTATTGGAGAATTTCAATCTCATTGAGATCACGACCCAAACCATGTCCACTAAACCACCACATGAAGGTATCACTATTGCACACCTTACTCTTATGGAATTTACTAGTGTATTAAATAGATATGTATCAAGACCCTATAAATATGAGTATTTATATTATGTTTTATGGAATAATGAATACATTTTCATCTGGTGATTGTAACTTAGTAAATGATTTTTAGTTTGATATAATAAAACAAAAATAGTATTTTTGGGTAATATTCAAATTCAATCAAGGAATTTATTTTCATGAATTAATTTATTTTTGAAATAAATAATATTTTCATAAAATATTATTATTAAATAAATTTTATTAAATATAAATGACTATAATTTTTATGAATTCCATTGTAATTTTTACAAAGGTTCGAAAATTATTATTATAAAAAACACAAAATTTCTTAATAAATGTCGATTATTATTTTAAAAGTGAAAATAAAAATATTTTGATAAAATAAATATTTTTTTGGAATCTTAATGTCAAAATTATCTAACGTTGAATTTTCATACTTTTATGAGATAGTTGAATTTTCAAGTAAAAATTAAATACTGTATAAATATACGGTGTGTATTATGACATCATAATGACCCAAAAATAATGTAATAAATACTTTAAAATGAATACACGACAAAATTTATTTTTTCCATTTAAAATTATATGAATTTATGATTTTTTTATTAATTTTATAAAGCCTTTATGAATCCTGAAAAATCATTAATATATTTTAAGGTTTTAAAACCATTTCTTTAAGAGTATGAATCACTTACACATAAGAAAGGGTATTATTTTATTAATTTCATCCATTTGAATTATAAAATAATTAAAAAACACTCCCATTTTGTATAAACCATGGGAAAAGTCATGGTAAGGTTCATGGTTTTGGTTATTTTATTATATAGAGTCCAAAACCTAAGTTTGAGAAATGATAAAGAATTCCCCACAGATTTACTATATAAACCCACCCAATTCCCATTTATATTCATTAAAAATAATTGGATCATGTCATTAATATTCTCTACCCTCTATATAGTCCTCCCATTCCACCCTCAAGCTCTCTAGAATTCCCTCCCAAGCATTTGGAGTCACACACTCAAGTAAGAGATCTTTTCCTTTCTTCTCTTTATTCAAGTATCTTCTGTACCTTATGTATTTTATCTTCATTTAATTATGATGGTATATGTTATTCCATATTCCCCTTACTGTCTTATTGATTTCCAAATTACGAGAGACCTAATTTTCTCTCATTTTATGAATTTTTAAGTGATACCGTAATGCTACTGAAATTTCACCGCGATTTTCCATTCCAAAACAATCATGTAGTGAATACCATACCCATTTCCAATCAAGGGTATTCATATTTATAAAATTATAATTATTTTAATTGGGAATTAAATGTATTTATTTCACTCTCTTTGATCATGTAATGAAGTATTATGATGAATTAATCCATTTTTTATGATCTATGTTTCATACTTAAGCATGAGAATGAAATGAAAGTGATGGGTGCACCCAGAATTAAATAGTTCTCCAATGCATTGGATAATGTTTAGTCTCATGAGATGTTATGTTGGGATATGGATTAAAGCTGATTCATTTATGTGAATTTTTCCATTATGATGTCTTGGAAGTTATCCTTGACCTATGTTAATCATGCTATGTTTTATGTTATTACCACATTTCCCATGTTTCCTTTATGTTATCATTCTATATTATGACTTATTATTCATGTTTATGATTCTCACCTCCTTTATGCCCCATTGATATACCTATTGTATAACATGTATTATTCTCTTCATATTATTCCATGTTTATTTTCTTTAATTGAATTTATATCTCACCCCCTTATTATGTATGTCCCAAGGTTATCCCTTATAGTTTTAAGTGTGAGCATGTTTTGGAAGTTTTCAAGGAAGATATTGTTTTTACCTATTTTAAATTGTTATGTAATGTACCTAATTACCAAAGACACTATAATTCATTATCTCATAGGTTGTATTAAGTATAATATTATATAATAAATTATATATTATTGTTTAATAAAGAGATGAGTTGTTATAGTTGGTATCAAAGGAAAGGTTTAGCTATTTTTGGGATTAGTATTAGAAAAATGTAGTGAAATACTTTGGGATAAAACTATGTATAAGAAAACATCCCTAATTTTTTTAAGTATATAGTAATCTATTTATTAGTAAAATACATCCATTTTAGGATACTACAAGTGGATGTGGCTCTGGAACAAATGTACATAGGGGTAAAACCTGAAAACACCATGTTGAGCTAGTCTCAACCAGGAACTAGTGCACAAAAACAGGCCTCACTGCACACCTAGTTTGAAACTCCCAAGGGATATTATTTGGTAAATTCATAATCTCATTATGAAACATTATTAATGGAACACAAAAATGATCTTAAGAATATATTTTAGGAAACACACCATGGATAACATAGATTGAAGACTATAAATTCATAAGTTAATAAATAAATATAATTTATAAGTTATCCCATTAATGTCATTGAATTCCCCCTTTATGTGTTAAAAATCTTAAAAATACTCACCCATAATTTTCATTTAATTATATACAATTGTTGGAAATAGGAGGATTCAGGTAAACACACAATGTGAAGGGAAATGTGATGACTTCCCCAATGAGATGCCCAACCCGATATGAGCAGGAATCACAAACTTTATAATGATAGTCTCTCAACTGACTCAGGTTCTAAATAGAATCCTAGATCATTAAGAGCATCCAAATCCATCTAAAAGAGAAAATGATATTATTTATACCTTTATGTAATAAAGTACAACAACTTTCAATGGATCATCCGATCCCTTAATCACTGAACAATGGATCGACTCTATTGAGAAGATATTCTACACCCTTCAATGTTCTGAGCAAGAGAAGGTTTTACTGGCTATTTTTTATATGGATGGAGAAGCTGATTAGTGGTGGATATTGATAAAAAATATAAAGTATGAGGAAAATATTGAAGCAATGGAATGGGAGAAATTATATAATTTTTTTTTTCAATAAATATTTTCCACATACTCTCTAACTTAAAATAGAAAAGGATTTTCTTCCCCTCAGGAAAAAATATGACGAATCTATCAAGGTGTATGAGTAAAAATTCAAAAATACATGCACAATACACATAGTGGTTCGTAATTACCCTAAAATTCAAGGTTTACCACTTCTTTGGTTGGCTAAAACCTATTCTATGAAAGTCTATGGTGAATCGAGACTTTGATAGATATGAGAAAATTGTATGACATTCCCTAAATGTCGAAATGGAGATCAGAGAATCTCAAGGGTATCATGAGGATAAGAAGAAGAAAGTAGTGTTTAATAATGGTGGTACAATGGATAAATATAATAGTGCCAATAAATTTCAACATCTAACTTTTCAAAGGTGTGAAAAGAAGCACCTCAGAAATTTCCTAAGGGGAACAAGGAAATACTTTTGGTTCAGGAAGGAAGGGAACCAAGATATAGATTGTCGACATGAAAAACCCACTAATGAATTGTAATAGAGTGATTCCTTGGTAAACCCTCAGTGCATTATTCATTTATTCAACTGCAAGGAACCATGGAACTTTTCAAACCAATACACTAAACCAAGGGTTTTTGGAGACAGTCGACAACCTCCAAGGTAGAAAGGGTGATCTTTTTCCATCACAACCATTGAGGTGGATCCCAAAAATGAAGTGGTGATAGGTACACTAGTTATTAATTCAAAAATAGTGAATATACTTTTTGATTTTGGTTCTTCACAATACATCATATCACTAAAGTTTAGTAAAAATATTCAAACACCACCACAAAGCATTGAAGTAGAGATTTTAGTGAAAATAGAAAATGGGGAAATTATTGTATCCCAAGTATATAACTCCCCCCTATCACAATTTTTGGTATGAACTTCCCAAAAAACCTTTTCATACTCCCTTTGGTGGAATTTGATGCAATTCTGGTAATTTAATGACTTTCCCTATATAGATACAATATAAATTACTGCGAGTTGAAAATCAATCTCCATCTTGAGAATCATCCCATGATTTTGTACAAGTGAAAGGAGGAGGATGAATATTCTTTAGTACCAAAATATCAAGCATGGATATTATTACCCTATGAGAAAGTGTATATAGATCAAATGATTGAGTCTAAGTAAAGAATCATCCTTGAAGACATGCCCATTATGAGGGAATACACTGATGTGTTTCCTGAAGAACTTCTTAGTTGAGAGGTTTAATTTTCAATAAAGATTATACCTGGGGTAGTTCCTTTGTCCAATAATACACATATAATGAATTTTGTTGAAATAGATGAGATAGAGAAACAAATACAATATAATCTAGATTAAGGTCTCATATTCCCAAGTGCTTCACCTTGGGGTGCACTAGTCCTCTTCATCAAGAAGAAGGATGGGTCACTGTTCCTTTGAATTGATTATTGTGAAGTAAAAAAAGATCAGGATAAATAATAAGTATCCTCTTACCTGGATTGATGACTTGTTTGATTAGATATGTGAGTTACAATACTTCTCTAAGGTGGGTCTTCAGTTGGAATATTATCAAGTAAGGGTGAATAAGGAGGATATACCTAAGGTTTATTTTTGTACTAGGTATGGTAACTATGAGTTCATATTAATTCCATTCAGACTCACTATTACTACAAAAATCTTTATGGACTTGATGAATAGAGTCTTTAGAGATTACATTGATAAATTTTTGGTAATATTTATATATGATATTATAATATACTCTAAAATTAAGGAGGATCATGAGGAGAATCTGAGAACTATGCTAAAGAACTTATTAAAGGATTATATTTATGCCAAGCACAACAAATTTGAGTTTTGGTTGAAGAAATTACCATTGTTGGGGAATATCATCATAAGAAATGAGATATATATGGACCCTTCAATGAAAAAAGAAATTTAATGATGGTTGAGGACAAAATCCGTGACAGTTATTCATAGTTTCCTTGGATTAACTGGGTATTATCATCAATTTGTGATAAATTTATTGTGATTTTCAAACCCTATAATGAAGATAAATCGAAAGGGAGTCAAGTTTTTTTACAATGATGAATGTGAAGAGAGATTCAAGAAGCTAAAAAGGAGTCTTATCACTACACCTGTACTCACACTGCCCTTAAGTGGAGAAAATTCTTGGTATTTAGTGTTGTTTTGAAGAAGGGATTGTGCTGTGTGTTAATATAGAATGAAAAAATCATAGCATATGCTTCAAGGCAGTTGAAAGTTCACAAATAGAACTACCCAATAGATGATTTGGAGTTATCTTTAGTTATCTTCATGTAGAAAATATAGCGACATTGTCTCTTTTTTGTGAATTGTGAAATATATATAGATCACAAAAGTCTCAAGTATATATTCACATATAAAGAGATGAATATAAACCAATGAATATTGTTAAATATGATCAAGGACTATGACTACTCAATTAACTACCATCTAGGGAAAGTGTATAAAGTGGTATATGCTCTAAGTATAAAGGATCCAACAATTATATCATTTATGAGAATTGATATGGATCTAATCTTATTATATTTGGAAAGTATGGACATCAGAATCATAAAGGAAGGAACATCATCAATCCTTTATCTAATTATTGCTCAATTATCCCTTTTGGAGAAGATAGGGGATACTCCAAGATATGATGTGGTAATTCATAATAAAGTGAAAACTATAAGAAAAGGTAAATCCTTGGAGTTAAATGTTAATAAAGAAAGAGTTATAAGATTTGAGTCATAACTATGTGTACTATCAAATACTAAGTTAAATAAAGAGTTTTTGGATGATGCACATATTTCTAACTTCTTTATCCATTAGGGAAGCACAAATATGTATCGAGATATCTGAGAGCACTATTTGTGGGACAATATGAATAAGTAGATCACAAATTATACATTAACATGTCTTGCATGTCAGTAAGTGAAAGTGGAAAGGGAAAAATCCCAGGGGATGATGAAACCATTACCCATACTTATATGAAAATGGGAAAACATCACCATGGACTTTTCACTAGTCTTACAAAGATATCAAGAGGTAATAATTATATCTAGGTTATGGTGGATCGTCTTGAAAATACTACACACTTCATTGCGATTCAAGAGGATTTATCATTGGATCAACTTCCATAGATATATATCAGAGATGTGGTATAACAACATGTAACACCACTATAGATTGTATCCGATCATAATCCAAGATTTACCTCCAAGTTCTATAAAAGTATCCAATATGCTCTAAATACTGAGTTGAACTTCATCATGGCTTGTCAAGCCCATACTGATGGACAATCCAAAAAGAATATCCAAACACTTGAGGATATGATGAGAGCTTTCTCAATTGACTTCAAAGGATGATGGAACCAACATATTCCTCTGGATGAGTTCCCATAAAATAACAGTTTCCACTCAAGCATCCAAATGGCTCCCTATTAATCCCTCTATGGTAAGATTTAAATAACACCAATATACTAGGAGGAAGTTGGGGAATGAAATCATCTAGGTCCTGAAATAGTGGAAAATGTCAAGACCATTGAGAAGCACATCAAGGACTCTCAGATTTGATAGAGGAGCTATGCTAGAAATCATCGATGAGACCTAGAGTTTGATGTTAGAGACATGGTATTCCTCCTCATATATTTATTGAATAAATTGATGAGATTTTGGAAGAAGGGAAAGCTTAGTCTAATATACATCAGCCCCTTTGAGATCCTTGATCACATCAGAGCAGTGGACTATCGACTAGAACTCCCACATAACCTATCTCAAGTTCATAATATATTCCATGTATCCCTATTGAAGAATTACATACCAAACCCCTCAAATTTACTCAATGTCGAGGTTTTACCATTAAAAAATGATCTTTCCTATGAAGATCATCCAAGATTAGGTAGACAAAGTTATATGAAATAAGAAAATGCACCTTGTCAAATTTCTATAAAGAAACCACAAGTTTGAAGAAGAGACATGGGAACCAGAGGAGGTAATAAAATAGAGTTAGCCTCATCTATTTTATTGTAGTAAATGAAAATTTTGAGGGTGAAATTTCTTAATGGGGGAATATTATAACGAATCTAACTATAATAACAAAAATTCCCCTTTTGATTTAATTCTTATTATATATTATGGTTATAGAAAACACCTGAAATTCATTGGTTTTATTATATTGAATTTAAAATACCATTAATCATCCATACCATTGATAATATAGCCATTAAACAGTGATAAGATGATTAGTATAAATACTAGGTTTTAACAAATCCAATCAAATAAGAAAAAAGAACTAATGAACTCAACCAGTAGGATCGTGCCCTATGAAGTCCATTTATTAGAGATTACAAGGGATATAGCATCAATGGGATTTTATTTTGACTATTCCCAAGATGAGATCTAACAACTTAAGCATGATAGAAACCATTTATGGGAGAATTTCAAGATCATCTAGATTACAGCCCAAACTATTTTTCTAAAACAGCCCCATGAAAGTCTCAACATCACACACCATACTATCAAGAAATTTACTGGTGTATTAAAGGGATATGTATAAAGACCCTAGAAATATTATTATTCACATTATTTTTTAAAGAATAATGAATATATTTTCATCCTATGATAATTTATTTATAAATTATTTCTATTTTGATACAATAAAACACAAATGATAATTTCAGGTAAGGTGAAAATTCAATCCAGGAATTAATTTTCATGAATTAATGATTTTTTGGAGGAAAAAATATTTTAATAAAATATTATTATTAAATAATTTTTATTAAATATAAATGATCATATTATTCTTATGAATTTAAATGTAATTTTTATGAAGGTTCAAAAACTATTATTTTCAAAACCCAAAATTTATCAATAAATGTAAATTATTATTTTTAAAGTGAAAATACACATATTTAAACAATTATTTTGATAAAATGAATGTTATTTTTGGAATCAGAACATCAAAATTATCCAATGGTTAATTTTTCAAAATTTTCTAAAACAGTCGAATTATCAGGTAAAAATTAAATACCGTATAAATATATGTTGTGTATTATGACATCAAAATGACCCAAAATGTTGTAATAGATAATATAAAAGGAATAAATGGACAAATATATGTTTTAACTTTAAAATAATGTGATTTTAAAATTATTTTATTAATTTTCTAAAGCCTTTATGAATCCTTCAAAACCATTAATATTTTTTATGGTTTTAAAATCATTTATTTAGGAGTATGACTCACTTACACATAATAAAGGGTATTATTTTATTATTTTGGCACCTTTTCCTTATAAAATAATTAAAACACTCCCATTTTGTATAAACCATTGGCAAAAAACTAGGGACAGTTTGTTTTTCGGGTCATTTTATTATATACATTCCAAAACCTATATTTGATAAATGATAAATAATTCCCCACACATTTCAAATATAAACCCACCTAATATTCCATTTCTCTTTACTAAAAATACTTGTAACATGTAATTACTCTACCCTAACCTCTTTATAGTCCTCCTAAGGCACCCACAAGCTCTTAAAAATTCCCTCCTAAGCATTTGGAGTCACACACTCAAGTAAGGGATCTTTTCCTTTATTCTATTTACTCATGTATATTTTGTACCTTATTTATTTTATCTTTATTTAATTATGATGGGATATGTTATTAAATATACCACTTAATGTTCAATTTATTTACAAATGATTATATACCCCTTTCTCTCTCATTTTATGAATTTTTAATCCATGCCATTATGCTGTAGAAATTTCACCATGATTTTCCATGCCAAAATAATTGTGTAGTGAATACTATACTCATTTAATATCAAGAGTATTCACATTTATACACTTATATATATATTTTAATTGGGACTTACATGTATTTATTCCACTTGATCATGTAATAAAATATGAAAATGAATGAATCCATGTTGTATGATCTATGTGACACACTTATGCATGAGAATGAAATGAAAGTGAGGGGTGGGCCTGAAATTATACAACACTCTAATGAATTGGGTAATGTTTAGTCTCATGATATGTCATGTTGGGACATGGAGGAAACCTAATTCATTTATGTGACTTTTTTTCCATCATGATTTCTTGGTAGTTATCCTTGACCTATTTTTATGATGAAATGTTTTAAGTTGTTTTCACATTTCCTATGTTTCCCTTTTGATATCATTATATATCATTCCTTATTGTTCATGTTTATTATTTTCACCTATTTTATGCCCCACCTATATGAATATTTTCTAACATGTATTATTCTCTTCATGTTATTCCATTCTTATTTCCTTTACCGGGCTTTATAGATCACCCTTTAATTATGTATATCCCCATGTTATCCGGGACAGTTTTAAGTGAAAGCATGTGAAGGAAATTTTCAATAAAGATGTTGTTTTCCCCCATTTTACGTTATTATGTAATGTACCTAATTCCTAGATACACTGGTATTATCAATATTATCAGTGGCATTAAGTGTAATATTTTGTAATAAATTATTTATTAATTCATAATAAAGAGATGCGTTGTTAGATTAATGGTGATGGTGTCTATGTTAGATATGAAACCAATCTACCATGAAGGAGCATGTAAACAGTGGATCATTTTATGAGAAAAAATACCCCATATTTCAGTGGATCATCTGACCCAATGAAAACTAAAGTATGGATTAATTCCTTGGAGAATATATTTGATTTCATGGGATATTCAAAACATCAAAAGGTAACTCTTTCCATTTATTATTTTGAAGGTGTAGCTGTTCGATGGTGGTATTTGGTTAATAATACCATATAGAAAGATGATCTTTATGCAATAGAATGGGAAAAATTCAAGGATATTTTTCTTGAAAAATATTTCCAAATATTGTTCTCCTATGGATGGAAAAGAATTCCCAGAACTGAGGAAAAAATATGATGATTATATAGATTCATACAAAGAAAAATTCACAAGATTGTCAAGGTATGTGTCAAATTTTATTTGAGAAAATTATTGAAAAATTAATACATTTTAATCAGGGTTGAAACCAAATTTATAAATATAATTGGCTGTATAAGAATTTAAAAGTTATGATAAAGTGGTTCATTATGCTGAGAAATTTGAGATGGAGTCTGCTGACATGTATGTTCCTCGAGATAAAAATAGAAAGAAAAGGTCAAGGTGGAAATAAATAGAGAATAATACAAATAAGTGGTATAGAGGTAAGCCCCCAAAATGTTCGAAGTGTGGAAAATGAAATTTAAAGGAATGTTTGAAAGGATCTGGAAAGTGTTTTCAATGTGGTTGCTTTGGTTATAGGGTTCGTGACTGTAAAGAAAAGAGTCCTAAACAACCAAATAATGGGGTAACCTATAGCCATCCAATGGTGAGGTGTTTCAGCTATAATGAGATGTGTCATTATGATCACCTGTGTATGAATTTACTTGAACATGATGAAAATTTTAACATCCCGGTTCCGAAAGCCTCCCAGAGGCACCCCATACCCAGTTGGTCACATGGACTCAAGTGCATTTTCCCGAATTTCAGTGGCTGCTGACTAGCAAGGAGAGCCTTGGGTGTGATAATGGGGAAACTATACCCTCATTGGTCGAGTAACACATCATAAGAGAAACAAATATACAATAGCGGAAGAAGTAAATATCCAACAATAGTAAACAATGGAAGACTAAAATAATAATCAACTAGAGAACATATATATAAAATGATGCATGATGCTTATGTCTAGGAAAATAGCCAAACGAGTCACAATGATGAATACAAACAGTACGAAACCCAAGTATAAAAGAAATAGATAAACAGCTCCTCAGCATCGCAAGCCTAAGCTTGGTCCCATGCTCTCCAGATCTACAATAAGTCAAGTACCTGAAGTAGAAGGGAACTTTCCTTTATCTATACCTACAGTAATATAATATTTTTGGGCTCAAAAGCATGGCCCAAACAGGGTGTGAGACTAAATACCAGCAGGCAACCACCTGAAGATCTGTGCCTAATAGTCAGTGAATATATGGCAGGTAAAAGTACAGAAAGAAATAAACAAGAAATTAATTAGCAGTAAACAATCCATAGTTTCAATATCAAGAAACAACTAAACAAGCAGCTAAAAACAAATAAGTAACCCTCTGGGAGATACTCACAACCATCTCCTCTGGTCCTACCTAAGAAGCACAAGCAACCCTCTGGGCAGTGAACTCGACCTAACCCTTATGGTTCAGTCATAAGAATTCATAAAGAATCTCTGAGGAAGTACTCACCGTCAATTCCCTTTATAGTCTAAGGTAGTCTGGGACTCTCTGAGGAAGCTCACACGGTCAATTCCCCTTATATCCCCAAGGTCAAGGACTCTCTGAGGAAGCTCACTCGGTCAATTCCCCTTACAACCCAGGTTGTTCAATTAATTCAAAGACTCTATGAGGAATCTCACATGGTAAATTCCTCTTATAGTCTAAAGCAGTCAAGGACTCTCTGAGGATTATCACTTGGTCAATTCCACTTATATCACAAAGTGATTCAAAGACTCTCTAAGGAAGCTCACTTGGTCAATTCCCCTTATAGTCTAAAGTGCTCAAAGACTCTCTAAGGAAGCTCACTCAGTCAATTCTCTTTATAGCCTACTACACTAGGTTCTCATGGTTCTGTGTAGGTCAACGAGCATAATAATGAAATATGTCCAAAGTAAACATATAGAACTACTTGGATAATCAGTAAACAACATATGGAACATGTTAGAGTACAAATATTCCACCCTACAACTCTAGGCATGGAAAATAGGTAAGGCGGACAAATAGGCTAAACAGGACCAAACGGTCATAAACAGAGTATGCATGAGAAAAACATCCAAAGCATATAAAATCAACCCTATTCACATACATTTAACTTCTACACATGAATACAAGCATGGAAGGTAATTAATAGGGGTAAAATGGTAAACATGCAATACCCTGTTCAAGGGTATTGGTCAAAATTGCACATAATACTCAAAGACTTTGAATGGAAAGGAACAAACCACCTACCTTGGTGTTAGGATATCTCTATATGTGAACGTCGAGGCTTGAATCCCCTTAGAATGTCAAAGATCTACAAAAACATCTAAAAAATTCAATGAAAGATAACTTGAGAAAGAAGAGGAATCATGAAACGAGGCTCAAGGAGAAGAGATAACTCACCGATGTGATTCCAATGCAACTGACGATGTTTGATTCAGAGGAAGGATGCTCGCTCGGTGGTTCATCAATGATTTGTGGTCATACATAGCTCTCGGTCGAACGAGACCTTGAAGAAGAGCGTTCTGGTGATTAGACGTGACCCCGATGCGTTTAATGAAAAGAAGAAAGTACGCATCATGTACTTTTGAAGTACACGAAGAGTAATATTCTTTTCCGTAATCCACTTTAAGCGGCCTCCAAATCACCCCCACATGGCTGCGTGTGTGGCCACTACACAACCAACACACAACCTCTTATGACAAGGTAGTACATGGCGTGTACTTTGAAAATTTCCAGAATTTTATCTTTTCTAAAAAATGACCTGAAAAGTAAAAACATACATGAAAAGAAGATATGGGTTCTTACAAAAATCATAATGATCATAAATATAATGGTGTATAGGTGGCAATGAAATTTACCTAGATCATATTATTTAAAATAAAGGAACTATTCAAATTAGTGATGTGCTAGTAGTAAATGAATACATGGATGTTTTTCCAAATGATTTTTATAGTGTTACTCATGATCGATAGATTGATTTTACTATTGAATTAGTACCTTATTCTAATCCTATTTCAAAACCCCCTTATCGAATGGATCAAGTGGATATTTTATAATTGAAAAAGAAATTATAGGAGTTATTAGGTAATGGTTTCATCTGATCTAGAACTTCACCATGGGGTGATCCTATTTTGTGTTTTTAAAATAAAGATAGTTAAATGAGAATTTTCATTTATTATAGAGTCTTTAATAACATCACTATTAAGAACAAGTACCATTTTCCTCATATTATTTATTTTTTTGATCAACTCTTGGAAGCTCTGTATTTTTCCAAGGTTGACCTGAGGTTGGGGTACCATCATTTTAAAGTAAAGGAACCATACATTCTGAAGACTATGTTTTAGACTAGATATATGAACTATGAGTTTGTATTTATACAATTTGGGTTTTCTAACACACCTTTTGTATTTATGGACCTTATGAATAGAGTTTTTTATTAGTTCTTAGAATTTTATTAGTTATGTTTATTGATGATGTTTTTTATATATTCTAAAATACAAGAGGAATATAAAAGACACCTAAGGATTTTTTTTTGAAAACCTTAAAAGAAAATAAACTATATGGTAAATTTATTTAGTATGAATTTTGGTTAATTTTTTTTCATTCTTTGGATATGTTGTTTATAAATATGGTATAATTATTGATCCTGCTAAAACAAAAGTTGTTAAAGAATTCCCATGACCCACAAATATTACAAATATTCATAATTTTCTTAGATTAGTGTGTTACTACCAACATTTTATTGAAAACTTTGCTTAGTTTTATAGAACATAGACCAAGTTAACTTGAAAAGGAGTTAAATTCATCTAGAAAAAATAATGCGATGATTATTTTTAGAAAATAAAAAGAAGATTGGTGAATGCCCTAGTTTTGGACCTACTTTATAGAAATGGTGAATTTTTCATCTACAATGATTCTTCACTAAAAGGACTTGGTTGTGTCCTAATGCAGAATGATGAAGTGATTTCTTATGCTACATGTTAGTTGAAATCCCATGAGTTAAACTACCACACACATGATTTTAAATTAGCTTCTATGATTTTTTCTTTAAAAATATAGAGGCATCATTTGTATAGAGTAAAGTGTGAAATATATAAGGATCACAAACTTTTTATGTATATATTAAATCAGAAAGAATTGAACATGATGAAGAGAATATGGATATAGAAAATCAAGGATTATGATTGGATAATTATTTACCATTCTAGAAAAGAAAACAAAGTGACTGATGCTTTGAGTCAAAAAAATAATGCTACATTAACCATGTTACATTTGGAACATGACCCTTTAGTCATGAAACATGGTTTCACCCACAAATAAAACCAAAAAATAGGGTTCAACCCATGAATCATGTCATGAACTACTTCCAGAAACTATAAAACATATCTAGATCAACTAAACATACTCTAATGTCTCCAACATGAGACTCATCCCGATAATTACATCTCACTAGCCTCTAACCGAAATAGATTGAAACTCCACTAAATCCAAGTGGTTCTCCAAAGAATAACTAAAGACAATGAAAAATTCTATTAGCCTATATCTAAGATGTAAATCATATACTCATACAGTCATATTCACAAAGTCCAATGCACAAACTAAACTGTAAACCTATTACTGGTTATAGTCATTCTAACACTGAATCTACACCAACTCCACTACTCAAAAACACTTTGTCCCACTCATCGTAACATTGATTTTTTCAACCAACTAAACCATGATTCCCCACTCATAGTGGTATTCATTAATTCACTAAAACACAAATGTTAAACTACATTTATTGATGCCACTAGTCTAAACTAGTCCATTTATCACATGATCATCTCATTAAAACCCATAGTCCCCCTCTTTATAATATTTATAACAAAACGACTTACCTCATCATCCACATAAATATGTCTTCCATAATATTTGAGGTCACCAAGACTCAGTATCCTTATAAAAATTATTATAGATATTCACACCCGGTCATACATCTTGATCATTATACCATATCAAATGGTAGTAAAATACCAAACACACTAACTTTACAAAACATTTCATTAACTAACACTCGTATGTGGGTCTACTAAATATCTAAAATATAACTCAACTGACTATACCGAAGTAATGTTTTAGAAACTACAACCACCTATAGTAAGGTTTCATCAACACATAACTTATGATGTTCACTTAAAAACTACTCAAAATAAGAATCACACACTCATATAGTTAATGGTGTTATCCTAACTATAGGAATTTCTTATCATTGATCTGAAATAATTATCCTTCCCAACATTTACCATCAGATAACATTGGAATCCTCTTGTCCCGCTCATGTAACTTGAATAAGTCCTCAACTCAATCCTTACTTGAGAATTTATTACATTGTGGTTCCCTACACAACTGCTTTCCAATTCCATCCATAGCCATCCCAATACACATAATCTTATTGGATCTATCTCAAGGTCCCTGACCATACTCATCATCACATGAATCTCATGTTATAATATTATATGGGATCTTCCTAAACCAATTAGAAACTCACAACTATACCAGTTCATAAATCACAATAATTGAGGCACTTTTTGACACTTTTCACACCACATTGATCCACTCAACATTTCATAATGTCAAAAAATCATCATACCACATCTCAATATTCACAAAAGGTCACAAATCATACTTCACATGACTTAACTGTATCAACATCACTGAAGTCCTTCTATCCCCATGATTTTTTCATCATCACATACCAAGACCTTATCTTATGATTCAGTCATACCCTATTGGATCATTTCTCTCGATGATCAATACATGGTCATACCCCAGAGCAGCTATTTCTCTGACTAGAATATATCATAGCCTCAAGGGGTTTTAGCCTTATTATGCTCCTCAATTAAACAATGCGTTTCATATCTTTCCACCATCATTTCACATTTGATCATCCAATGGTACCAATGAAAACCCATGACCTCACTCCACATGTCATAAAATCCAAAAGAGTCCTAGAACCCACCATAAAATATATTCACCTCAAAAGGTCTTAACACCAATGGGTCTCTAGGAACCAAACATATACACCCAAATATGATCTACCCACATATTAGGTTCATCAAATGAAACTATCATTAATTTTCATCCATTTTAGTGATGTTACCTCAGGAGTCACATAAACTTCCCAACTTAATTCTGTATCCTATATATTTATGAAAACCCACCTATCAACATGTATCACATGCCATCCAATCCAACCACATAATTTCAGACACTAATTCTACCTCTATAAGGGAAATTTTAGGTTGTACCATCCCAACACCCATGTAGGTCAACAAAATCCACTCACATAGTATATGGTAAAGTATTATCTCATTTAACCATTCGTAATAGTGCTTATAAAATAATATTTCCAACCAGGCATATAAAAAAATCACACATCCTAGTGTCTCACTACCATATTCTTTGACTCATCCATCCTAAGTCACTCCCCATAAAACCTAGTACTATGTTTCTAATAAACCAAACATCCATGTTTAATACATATAAACTCATATATATTAGAGAATATTACATTGTGATTTCTTTTCAAAGATCCTAGGGAATCTCACTCATGTTAAGGCCAACTATACAATCATCACCCATCTTGACATCACAAAAAAACAACAACATGGATATGCCCTAGATTTACCTATTCTGGATCCAACCATCTAGGATCCCATAAAAAACAAGGATATAAATCCAACTAATCATACCGTTCTAGATATAGAAACAACCCATACTATTAAGGATGTGAATTTTCATCCACAATGCATAAGGAATCTATATTCTTATTCCAATCATTTACTAGAACCTACCATGTATCAATCTTAACATAGAGTGTCTACTATGTTTTTTATATTCTAGGCTTCTAGAGTATTGGGTTAACCCTTATTTGGGATAACTTTATAAAAAAAATTTAATCACTAATAATATTAGAAAAAAACTACTACTAATCCATATCTCACAGTTCACTAGAATCTTGAGCTGGATCTCAAAATCACAAGCCAACTCACAACCTAATTTTTCCACTAATGGTTCACCCATATTAAAATTTCCTAATAAAAAAAGAAAAAATATGGTGGAAAAAAATTTCCTATAAATCCTATGAAGGCCTACTATATTTTGATTTCACATACAGGTTCGAATCTAGACTACCCTCCTTCAAGTGAGGCATATACCAAGAAGGGTCATAGATAGTCATACATACCACAATTTTTCAAATCCACCATTCAAAAAATTAAATTCAAAATAGGCTTAACATATTTCTATACATTACATTACACATCAAAAAGGTCTCACAACCTTGGCTCTCTCTCTATATACCATTTCACATTCTCATGACCAATTCATGCACACTATAACCAACACCAGATTAAATTTCCATCAGGATTCTCAATACCCAATCTCTAGGAAAGTGATATGAGGTGCACCACCCCACTATTACCCACTTCTCATATCATAGGGATCTCATAAATCAGACACTCTAAACATCCCCAAATACTCATATATAGGTTCAAAATCAAATACCTATAAGTTACACAGAATATATATACATGATTCATAACAACATTTTTCACAATTTTCCATTTTCTATAATTTTTATAAACAAATATTTCTTAAATAAAATGTGAATTCAATGTTATAGAGGATTTTTTTGTAAGTTTTAAATTTAATTTTATTTAACCGATGATACATAATAATCATGATACATTATTATGTAATACTCTTTTAAAATTTACTTTAAGTGGAATGTTTTCATAAATGAGGCCTATTTAATTTAAATTTCAATTACAAGTTATAGAATAAAACTCTTTATAAGTTTTAATTTTCATTATATTTAGCTAAAACATCATAATAATCCGGGAAAGTGATCATATAACATGTCTTTTATCCATTTATAGTATTGTATTAGTAAGGTGATACCATAAACATATATAGGACAACACCATATAAAGGGTTGAAAACACTTTAAATAATTGAACCATGCCACTATCTAAGTGAAAAATCATATTCAATCATGAAAATAACATGTGAATCATATGTTACTATTATGATTCATCTACAAATGATCCCTTTAAATTTTATCCAAGAGATAAAATACTATAAACCATAAATTCTATAATCATGAGTATCACTCTAGGTGAAAACTATCAACCGAAAAAGAGAAATTCATGAACAACAGTACCATCCCTAGCTACATGGAATTCCCTTATACATGAGGTGTCCATTCCTAGGAACAAGTTCCATACTTTATTCTGATAACATCCTAACTCCTGTCTACCTTACCCAAATACTTAGACAAAATAAAGATCTCTAATACAACTTTGTAACATACCCACCTAATCCACTCTAAATAGTGACCAAAATAGAGGGTTACTAGGATGTTAGGTGTTCCTCCACATATACCAGATGCTACCAGATAACAGTATAGGTCTAAGGTGGTTCTTTATATCAAATTATAAAAACTATGTAAATAATGGCAATAATGTACAACATACAAATAAATATGTTGTAAATATACATACATGAACATGCCAGAAAATAATCAATGATAACCAATGATATATCAAAATGAGACCACATAATACATTCTTGGTAATCATATATCAATAGAAAATCATATACATCAAAACCAAAATTACCAAATGAAAAATAATTTAAACTCTATAAAAAATGATCTTTAGTCCTATCCCACTCCAAAACTCCCATTCCCCATCCTTGTAACCCAACAAAGCATATAACTTAGGGTGGTTTCCCTAGTTTGGTCTAGAAAACATGAGCTATTATCAGATACCCAATGATGTCCTGAGTAGGATATAGGTATAACTCAGTTGTCTACCACTACTGATTTCTATAATCATATCGAGTCTAAGAAATAAACTGCATGCATATATGCATAATAAATAAAGGAAAACATATATAAATAACCCATCGTCAATTCATGGGTTCCTTGATGACACCCAGGAGTGACCATAACTTCTTCATCCTAATCCAGATGTATTTTTCCATAGCAACTCAAATAAACACAATAAACCCAAGTAATATATCCAAGGAATACTAAAACCTGAGTTTTAATGAGTCCAAGAGGCTACCCAAAGGAACTACAAACAATGAATCATAATGAGTTCAAGGGGGAAACCTAAAGCCACTTCAAATAGTGAATCATTATCTGAATCCATGAGAGGTTACCTGATGAAATTCCAAACTGTGTTCCATCATATGAACCTATGGGGTTTTCCCTATGGAATCCAAAACTTTGTCATATAAATATAAAACCTTGGGGAATTTACCCATATCCCCCCAAACCATGTTTCATTATCTAAACCCATGTGAGACTACCCCACAATGTTCTAAAACATGTTTTATCCTCCAACCCCATGGGAGATTACTCCATAATACTCCAAAAATATTTTACATAAATTTGAACTCATTGGGAATTTACCCACATTATTCCATATAGTGTTTCACTATTCAAACATATGGGGGACTACCTCAAAATTTCACAATGTGTGTTTCATCAATAAAATTCATGGATTATTTCTACACAACACACAAAAACACTTAAATGATCAATTTTTTAAGTCAATACACCCCATGGGTCTCCCCTTAAAACATCCATTTAGATTTCAAATTTCAAACACACCTAAAGTGGTGGATAAGGTCCTGGTCACACACCCAAAGTCAAATATCAAGTTATAAGAACCCAAAAGGTCAAATCTTTAACTTTTTTAGCTACTTTCAAATTTTAAGCACACCCCAAAGGTGAATAAAGTACTGATCACCCACTAATATATTCATATATTAATTTTATGTCACCCCTAGGGTCACCTAATTAATTTTCACAATTTATTTACATGGTGATACACACCATACAGGTGGATAAATTCCATTTCTACTTGATAATGGTATGTCAGTGTCTCATATAGAGGTACACTTTCACAATTTAGGTCTAAAATATTTAATTTATAATTTTAGGTTAAACATGTGATTTGTTTGTGTTACCACACATCATATGAAAAATGGAAAATGGTGATACTTTAAGGGAAAATTTTATAAACCACTAAACTTATACTCATTGACACCCACTCATCCATTATTATCCATTTATTCGAGTTAAAATAGTATAAATCAAAATAATAGAAGAATACCTAGTAAATATGGAATATTAGATGAAACTAGCAAGATATCACTTGATAGTGAAAGATACCAATAAAAAGAGGGGAAAAAGGTTAAAATTACCACTAGATTATAATTGTAATCAATTGTGTTCCATTACACTAATGAATGAGGAATAAATACATCTTTAAGGGAAGGATAAACCAAGGGGAAGGCATGTGTCAAGGCTACTGGACAAAATAGATACCCCTCCCATATTTAAAACCCCAATCAAAAAACATTAAGAAACATTAAAAAACTATCTTAAATGTTTTCAAAGCATGACCTGATGTGTCATACCATGAATTTTTAGGGCTATCGGATCCTCCGTTATATCCCTTGGTTTCATTTTTTGACACAACCTATCACACCATGAAAGGCCACGACGTACATTTTTTCAACAGTAGGCTCACCTGTTCTTCACAGACACATCACTGAAAAACCCTCTAACCAAGAAAACTCCAAAAATATGTAAATTACATGAATTAAAACAAAAATAAAATAGTTAAAAACATCTAATACAAGTGACAGTTATATAAAAAATTCTTTTTTTTATTTTGAGTTAAGATTCATCCATAGTTAAAATGTTGTTAAGGTTATATTCAGGAAAAATTTTCTGTTATTGGGTAGTCATAATAAAGATAATGAAATGAATTAAACAAATGTTTATTAAATATAATGACTGTACTCTACAGATTATAATATTTAGGTAGTTTTTGTGGATATCGAAGTATAGGTATTCATAATTAGGTTGTTCACTCAAAAAATAAAGGAAACATGAGTTAATGTAGTTGGAAAGTAAAGCCTACTGAAATAAAATTTAGTGATTTTCATGACCATTATCTTGGATATGATAAGGGGAATATGGAATATTGACACTAAAATATCTAAATGATATGTTTTTATGAATCCAATAGTGAGGAATATTGGGATTTGGTAAAATAGTGGGAGACCAAGAAAATTAATTTATTACATCATAACTGATAATCAAGATAAATTATGAAAATCATATTTTATTTACTGTATAAAAATGGAAAGTAAAACCATAGATTCGATGTGATAATTCCTAGAAGAATAAAGTTTCTTCACCAGAAAAAATTTACAATAGTTCTAAAGGATCCTATCCACTGTACAAATATAGGAAAATTTGTTTTATGTGTTAGAACCCCCAATTTCGGATCAATCACCACAGGGAGAGAGAAAAAGTAAAAAAGGAAGCCCATACGAGGCACATAGAGAATTCTTTAAATGTGAGTTTCATCATGTTATCAGATATTTCCATAGAGGAAAAGATATAACATAAATACATGGTTGTATACACTACGATAACTCATGTCCAAGAACATGAAAATGGGAAATAGAGGATAAAGATAAAATATATTTTCACTAAACTGTACAAGTTTAAACTAGAAGATGGGTGAAAAAATACGGATTTTACATTAAAAATGATGAATCATATCAATTTGTTAGAAAATTTGGGATTCTATATGTATAAAAAATTATAGATTATTATCATATTGTCATCCTTACCACCTAGATTCTCAACAATCATTAAGAATTTCAAAATTATTAGTATAGAGAACCCACTCAAGAATATTTTGACTATGTTTTACAATTATATAATTATTAGTTGGAATATATTTACTCAACCATTATGGTTAATGAAGTGAGGGAAAAGGTTAAAAATACTATGAAAATTTCAGACTCAATAGTGATTTTTCAACTTTCATCAATGATAAAAAATATATCTAGAGAGAGAGAGATTAATGAAAATGAGACTATCAACTTAATATGTGTAAGGAAGGGTTATTAGAATATAAATTGTAATGAATTGAAGATGAATGAAGAAGAAGCATCAAATACAGGTATATTCATCATTATATGTAATATTTAAAATTATTTTAATGTTTATTTAATAAAATATATAACTACAATATTTTTATCCATTGACTCCTATAAATTATCCATTATGATATTTTCCCTCACGATGATAATATGAGGCTCACAAGGATGATAAGAGTTTAGTTGAGGATGATGGAATTTCACACTTGAAGAAAAATCCACCAAAGCGATCTATATGTATTTCAGGGTTTCTCATATACCAAGGGGTGGAAATTACTAAAAAAAGTTCATATTTTGGTAATGTGGTGGTGATAGCCAGCCGATATGTGTATCATATGTAGCAGGGTGGTGAAACCATTTCTATGTTTAATGACGTGGTGGTGAAAATGTCATTTTCCAATAAAAAGGGTTTTTATTTTATTTTATGATTTTATTTTAAAAATTGAATTTAAAAATTTTCTAATTTTAAATTTATAAAAATAAACATCATTTTTTAATTCCCCATATAAAAAATTATTTAGTTTTAATTTTTTATTTTTTCTTAAATGGTCGGTTTTTAGACCAAAATACAGTTTTCATGAACCTTTTAATTTGTGTTACTTTAATGTTATATAAAAAAGACATATAAATTTATAAAAAAATTTAATTTATCAAATATTAATTTGAATAGTAACATTATTAGTTTTAAAATATTATTTGAACATATAGAAACCTATGGAAATCATTTTTATAACTAATTAAAATGTTAATTTAATATAAAAATTATTTTCATCCTTTTTTTTGAATCAAGTATTTTCAAGGGATATTTAGTTTTGGAATAACTTTTAAGAATCATATTTTTTTTATAATAATACAATTTATTTAATTTAAATTAGAATTACGGATAATTTTACCTTTTATATAAATTTAAATCTTAAAAATGTTATATCTTAAAAAACTATTTTTACGTGATTAAGTGTATTTATTTTAAAATGAAATTTTTCACACCATTATAAATTTTATTTGATAAATTTATTTTAACATTTTTAATTAGATATATAAAATTAGGTAAAAATTTCAATATTAATCTGTCACACCCAGATTTTCAATTCCATGCTTTAATTAAAATCCTCTTTTGGATCTTATCTTTCTCTTGGTTTCCGGGTGTTCCAGGTTTGGAATTTTGGTGTCTGTTGCGTTGTTGACCTTTGAACTTTTTCATGGGGGTATTTTATGGTAATTGTAATCCTATTTTTTCAAAGGTATAGTGTGAGGTTGTGGTGTTTTGGAGTTTTATTAGTGACACTCCCAGTGGAACCACTTGTGGGGAAAGTTGTTGAGGTGGTTTGTACCCAAGAGTTGGATGAGTTTTGGGTTGTAAAGAGTGATTTGTTTTGGTAATTTTCTCCCCTATCCTTGGAATATATTTCCACCTTGTTTTCCCCCTTGGACCCCCCTGAATTTGGAGAATCATTGAAGGTTTTTGGGTTCCTAGAAAAGGCCACACAGTTCCAAACTGTGCAGCCAAACAGTGCAAGGGTTTCCAAAACACTAAAACTTAATGTGTTTTAACCATTTTTCCATTTATGAAATAAACAAAATATTCCCCTGTATTCTCCATTTCATGGTCTATATCCATTTATATCCTCCAATCCCTATCCCCTTCCTTGGGACTCAATTTTGAAGGAAGATTTTATGGGGGAAACATCGAAATCATATAAGTAAACCATTATCTATTTTATTTCTTCCCTTTCCTTAGGGTTTATTTCACCCTTTCACGAGTTAAAAAATGTTCCAAATTTAGGGTTAGTACCTAGGGTTTAACAATGAGTCTTTTTGTTTAAATCTTATGTTCTAGGGTTAGATTTATCTCCCTTGTGGTGCGGCGGAGGTGCGGTTGAGGTTTCTCCCCAAGATTTAAGGGTTTTAACTCAAAAGGTATGTGATTCCATGTGTAACCATTTTATGATGAGTTAGCTTGCTTGGTTTATTAATTTAACATGTTTCTAATCTGTTGTGTGTGGTGAAAAAACTATTTTTGATTTGGTTAAGCATTTAATTTTATAGTTTCATTTTAGCTTAAAATTGGGTGCTTTTCACGTGTGACTCTTGGGGTAATGTTTGGGTGTATTTTATAACATATAAAATTGATTTATTAGTGTTTAAAGGGGCTTCTAGTTATGGTTTTTTAATTACTTAGTTTAATGTGGGACTTTAAAGGGGGTATTTGAATGGGTTTAAGGTGTAAAACCATGTTTTACTTCTTGAAAGTGATTTGTGAAAATGTGTGTTTTTCATGTGTATCTTTTGTGGTATTATTTGATGTATTTTTTTATAAAACTTGGGGGTGGTTTAATAAATGTTGGTAGGGCTGAAAATTCTGTTTTTTTATTGTTATTGTTTTGATTTTGGTCTTGAATGAGTGTTTTGAAATGAGTTTTTTGTGCAAGACATAGTTTTACCCACTCGGATTGTTTTGTCGAAATTGTAAATGTTTTATTTTGTTAAAAAAAGTGAGAAAAGGGTTTATATGTAATTTTTTGGTGATTGTTTTCACCTAATATGTGTGTTTTAAAGGTAAAGTGGTGATTTAAAATGTAATTTTTTTTGAATGATTTATAAATTTCTGAAATGTTTTACTGAATTGTGATGTGGGTGAGAAATATGTTTGTGGGCTCTTTCGTGTTAGTTTCATGATAAAACAAATTTTTAAGGTTAGAAGGTTATTATGTGATATGTGTATGGTATTTTATGTGAGTTATAATGTCTTGGAAAGGTTTTATAAATTTTTAAGGGATTTGTGGAAGTGTTAAAGAAACGTGAATAGTGTTGTGAGCTATTTTTGTGTGAGTATGATTTCAAAATTCATTTAAATGAAAAAGTGTATTATGTGACTTGTGTGAAATACATGGGGGATTTTTTGTTAATGTGTAATGTGTAAGTGGTATTTTTATGTGAAAATTATATTTCATGTCTTGTTGAACTTGTTTGAGCACAAGAGGGAAACTCGTGTATCTAGGTGGGTGGACTTGTACTAGTATGCTAGTGATCCTGTGGGGTTTGGTCTCAGTTTCACATAGAAATTTTGACTCTTACAACACTAAATAAACTATCATGATGATGATGGGGAACCACTAGGTGATGGGTATATTCCCTACTAGTATATCATGCATGATAAATGATATTTTTGATGGTTAATTTCACAAGATACGAGGTACCTGGGACCCACATCGAGCTAGTGCCTAGGGGTTATTTACTATTGCTTGTGCTTATTAGTTTTTTTGTGGTTACCGTAGGCATACGATATGATTGGAATGAAAATTCAGTAGCTTTTTTCTTTATATTTAAAAGTGTTTATTCGTTAAATAGCCCACTAGAAAACTGTTTTAATTTTAAAGTTGCATCTTTTAGAAATTTTAAGTAGCATTTCCTGTTTGGGAAAAGTTGCAAGATTTTCGTATTTGAATGTTTATCACATGGAATATCTTAGTGGTGTTATCCTAATAGGATTTATCTCACACCCTACTTACACATTTGGGTGTATGTAGACATTCTGATTTTTTTTGCGTAGGTTTGGGTACCACTTTTGTGCCAATGGTTCCGATTTTAGCGATCCATCATGATGAGGTGTTGGAGAGACGGCTTGAGGGCAGTGCCTCTTTCCATGTGGAGGTTCTTGGGATGTATTTTCTTGGGTTTTTATCTTTTTAATGGTCTTTAAACATTGTTTTAAATTGTGTAATTCAGTTCTGAATTTTAATGAAAGATGTTTTGGTTTGAAAAATCCGAATTTTGTTTCTTGGTCTCGTTTGTTGTTTTATGTTTATAAATTCTAGTAAATCATGCTGGATTTTTTTTATGATAACCTAGAACTTGTTACAGCCCATGGGGATCGTTAAAGACCTTAGGGACTTGTCCCGGGCCGGTTTTGGTGTCAGTTTAGATGACGACTAGATTTGGTTGCTGAAAAAATGGTATCAATGAAAGTTCAGGTTAGCTATTTGGGTCGCATTATTTGGGGAATGGTCGGGATAGTCTGGAGTTAGGATTTTTGGGACTTGGTATTCTAGTTATGGGTAGTGTTCCTGATCACCACAACTCATTATTGGATTCAAGTCACTTGGGGAAGTCAGGATTTATCTATGTCCTTTGGTTTTCTTGGTTTGATGATGATTAGGGAAATTGAAAAGAGAGTTGGGTATTGATCTCAGTGAGATCATAGGGACTGGAAAGCCATGTGGATCCGAAGATATTTCCCTATAATTCTCTTTGTGACAGTGAATTGATTATAATATGTCCTCCAACTATATGTCCAATTCACCAACCGAAACTAGTTTCCTCTCGCATTGTCTTGTGTGCTTTAGTTTTGAAATCATGGAAGTTCAATTTTAAAGAAAAAATGAAATGGTTTTAAGAAGCGTAAAGTTTTTGTGAAATGATTCTTTAATAAAGAGGTTATGGTTAGATTTGTGAAATGTAATAAATGAATTTAAAGAATGGTTTTGAAATGGAAAATGGCGTGTTTACACCGCTTTTGAAAACAAGAAATTATGTTAAGGTTTGTTTTTGAAAAAGTGTTCCCAATAGTGTTTTTTAAACTATTGAAAGGTTTTTTAATGGGATGAGTTGTTTTGAAATTAATTTCAATAACTTGAAATATAATTATTATTTTAATGTTTGTGCCTTTGTAAAAAGTTTTTTTAGCTGTAAATTGGGATTTTTGATCTCGTGGTTAGCGGTCTTGAGAAGAAGGATGTATTGGTTGAACATTTTGGTTTTGAAAAGTGGAAAGAATTTTTGTTTTAACCATTAGTATTTCCTTGATAGACCACATGAATGGGGTTATATAGGATGATGGATGGTTGATAACATGGTTGGATGAGTATCGGTATGGATATGAGGAGGGTGCCTGGTGGCATAGAAACATGCATGTGTGAGGCCCACGAGGTGCCATTGTTGGATATGATAACTGCTGAACTGTTTATTTTCAAAGAAATTTTTTTTAAAGGAAAAAATAATTTCTTGATGAATGGTTTGGGATGGTGTGTATTATGTGTTTTGGAAAATGTTGATGTTGTGGGATGTTTTGAGTCTAATAACCCCTCTTGTTTGAACCATGTTTTGGGTTTGTGTTTGGTCAGTAAGCTGGGTAGAGGGACCGATTAGTAGTCTCTTATGAGAAAGGTTTTGGGATTCCTTTATGGTGGTTCCCATTATGTGTTTGGATTTGTTTTTTGGAACATCTTGACCAATGGACCATCTTGGTTGGGTCCTTGGGTTCTCTCATTGGATAAGGTACGCCCCCATTAAGGGTTAGGGCACTACTGAAATGAAACCCGAATTGTTTTGCCATTGGAAAATCCTCTAGTTGATCAATATAAGGAATATTTTTCTCGACCTTTGGATATTGAGATCACAAAATTTACTCCATTTTTTTGGTAGATCCTCTTGTATCGGGAGAGTTCTTGTGGAAGGTTGAAAGAGACCATAGTTTCTTAAGTTACCTGATTCTTCAAAGGTAAAAGTAGTGTGGGGTTGTCAGTGTGGAGGGTGTCTAAGAAGGCCTTTGGGTCCTTCGTAGTCTCTTCAAAGTAGGTGTTTATGTTAAACCACCAGAGTAGGAAATCTGGTCATGAGTAGATATTAAGGAAACTTTATAGAATCGTCTGCTGTTTGGGACATGGAATAAGATCCATTTCCTTGTATTGTTTTTATAAGTAGCAATGGTCATGTTCGGTGACACCTGGTGATGTTGTGTTCTCATTTGACTATAAAGGTTAAGGTTGTGAAATCCTCTGAGAGTCTCTGTTATGTTGGGAGTATGTCTCCCTTGGAAAAAATTCAAAATCCTGTATTTTAGAGGAAGATGTTATATGTGTCCTTTCATTTTATTGTTTCTCATCCGAAGAAACAAGGTGTGATGTGTGTGCATCTTCTAAGCCCCTGTTTCAGTGAAATATTAGGTTATGGTAAAGTGAGTTTCAAAAGTGTTATGTCTTGGTGAACCCATCTGGGATCAGGGTATAGTTTTCATGGATCTAGAAGAAGAAGTTTAGTTTAGGGGGTTTACCGAGCCTAACTGTGAGGCCGAAGATGCTTCAATCATTTGAGCTCTAGCCATAGGTCCCAGAGAGAAGCTGGTAAGTAGTCAGGGGAAATCCCAAGGTTGTTTAAAAACTTTTCCAAAGTCATATCCTGAGTATGAAAGATAGGAATAGTTTAAACCTCTGGTGTCTTCATGGATGATAACATGTTTTGTGAATGATTAGTAGAGACCTTGTGCTAGGAATCCATGCAGAAAGAATGATCTACATGGTTAGCACATGACTTCCCAAACCGTGAGGACTAACCGTGTGGCCATCCCAAGTCTTTAAATTTTTGGATATTTCTGTACTAGACCATGCTAGTCGGTTATGATGGTTGGTTCTTATGGTTGGGAGACCCACTATGGTTATCATGTATTCTCCTTCATAAATTTCGAATGGAAGTCTACCCCCTTGTATTGGGGAGTCCGTTCGGGCCTCCCCCCGTTAGTGTCCCGATCCTATCTTGGAAAAAATATGAGTTGTCTCTTATGGTGGGGAGGCAAATTGTGTCTCCCTATACTAGTAACTCAGATTGGTCCTTGGTCCTGTCTTGGTGGCATGTAGTCTTGTTCGGAACTGTCTAACTACCTATATATTCCTTGGGTAAACATTGGGATTGGAGAACACCCAATAGTTTGGTTAAAGCAAGGCAAGTGTGAGCTTATCTGTTGTGGTTGTTCATTTGGGTAAATTGATGGAATCTTGTTCGGGAAGTGTTTAAGGAATTTTTTTGGGATAAAATATGAATGTTCTTGATCATTTTAGGAATGTGGTGTATGTTTTGGTTTAGGGGGGTATTCCTTGCTTAATTGATCACTAGAGGTGTTTTAGCCTTTGGGGGTGAAGTTTAGAAAAGGATTACATTATGGTTTCTTGGTTGGGTACAGTTTTTGCTTTGGCCTTGCTATGTATTTCGAGGGGAAGAAATATTTATGGTGGGGAGAATTGTCATACACTAATTTTCAATTCCATGATTTGATTAAAATCCTATTTTTGATCTTAGATTTATCTTGGTTTCTGGGTGTTCCGGGTTTGGAATTTTGGTGTCTCTTATGTTCTTGACCTTTGACCTTGGTCTTGGAGGTATTGTATGGTAATTGGCCTCCTATTTTGTCAAAGGGATAGTGCGCTGTTGTGGTGTTTTTGAGTTGGATTAGTGACCCTCCTAGTGGCACCACTTGTGGAGAAAGTTGTTGAGGTGGTTTATACCCAAGAGTTGGACGAGTTTTGGGTTGGGAAGAGTGATTTGTTTTGGGAAATTTTACCTATATCTGTCCTATCATTACCCCTTAATTTCTCCCTTGGACCCCCCTAAATTTGAAGGATTATTGAAGGTTTTTGGGAGCCTAGAACATGTCGCACGGTTTGGCCGCACGGTTCCAAACCGTGCAGCCAAACCGTGCAAGGGTGTCCAACACATTAAAATATGATGTGTTTTGACCCTTTTTCCCATCCATAAATAAACCGAATCTACCCATATCTTCTCCATTTCATGATATAACTCCATTTAAAGACTCCAATGCCTCTCCCCCTTCCTTCGGAATCAATTTGAAGGGATATTTGATGGGGAAACTTCTAAATCATGTAAGTAAACTATTCTCTCTTTGATTGCTTCCCTTTCCTTAGGATTTCTTTCACCCGTTCATGAGTTCAAAAATGTCCTAAAGCTAGGTTTCGTACCCAGGGTTTAACCCTGGGTCTTTTTGGTGAAATCTTGTGGTCTAGGGCTAGATTTATCTCCCTTGTGGTGCGGCGGAGGTGCGGTTGGGGTTTCACTCCAAGATTTAAGGGTTTTAACTCAAAAGGTAGGTGATTCCTTGTGTAACCATTTTAGGATGGGTTATCTTACTTGGTATATTAATTTATCATGTTTCTAATCTATTGTGTGTGGTGAGAAAACTATTTTTGATGGATTTGGTTAAGCGTTTTATTTTAGAGTTGCGTTTTATCTTGAAATTGGGTGCTTTTCAAGTATGACTCTAGGGGTAAAGTTTTGGTGTATTTTATAACATATGAAAGTAATTTATTAGTGTTTAAAGGGGATGAAAATTATGGTTTTTAATTCCTTAGTGTCATGTGATCCTTTAAATGGGGTTTTTGAGTGGGTTTATGGTGTAAAACCATGTTGTAATTCTCGAGAGTGATTTATGAAAACGTGTGTTTTTCAAGTGTATCTTTTGTGGTATTATTAGAGATTTTTTTTATAACACTTAGGGTTGGTTTAATAAACATTAGTCGGGATTAAAATTATATTTTTTATTTTTATTAGTATGAGTTTGGCCTTGAATCAGTGTTTTGAAATGGATTTTGTGTGAAATAGATAGTTTTACCCACTAGGATTGTTTTTTGGAAATTGTAAATGTTTTATTTGGTTAAACAAAGTGGAAAAAAGCTGTATATGTACAGTTTGGGTTATTGTGTTCACCTAATATGTGTTTTTAAAAGGTAAAGTGGTTATTTAAGATGTAAAAAATTTTTATAATGATTTTTAAATTGCTGAAATGTTTTACTGAATTGTGCTGTGGGTTCGAAACATGTTCGTGGACTGTTTCATGTGAGTTTGATTATAAAATGAAATTTGAACCTGAGAAGGGTATTATGTGATATGTGTGTGGGATTTAATGTGAGTTAGAATGTATTGTAAAGGTTTTATAATTTTTTTATGGTATTTGTGGAAGTGTTAAAGAAATGTGAAAAGTGTTGTGGGCTATTTTGGTGTGAGTATGATTTCAAAATACATTTGAATGAAAAAGTGGATTATGTGACTTGTGGGATATACATGGGGGATGTTTGGTTAATGTGTTATGTGGAAGTTTTATTTTCATGTTCAAATTATATTTCATGGATTGTTTAATTTTTTTGAGCACAAGAGGGAAACTTGGGTACCTAGGTGGGTGGACGTGTACTAGTATGCTAGTGATCCTCTGAGGTTTGTCCTCAGCTTCACGTAGCAAGTTTGACTCTTAAAACAATAACTAAACTATGATGATGATTATGGGAGACCACTAGGTTATGGGTATGTTACCTAATAGTGGATATTGTATGAGAATAGATATTTGTGATGGTTACTTTCACTAAGATATGAGGTTCCTGAGACACCCAACGAGCTAGTGCCTAGGGGTTATTTCCTATTACTTGTGCTCATTAGTTGATTTGTGCTTACCATAGGAATACGGTATGATTGGATTGAAAATTAAGTATATTTTTATTTATTTTTAAAAGTTTTTATTATTTAAATATCCCAATTAAAAAATACTTTAATTTTAATGTTTCATCTTTTAGAAATTGTAATTAGCATTTCCTTTTTATAAAAACTTGCAAGATTTTTGTCATTGAATGTTTATCACATGGAATATCTTAGTGTTGGTATCCTAATAGGATTTAGATCACACCCTACTTACAACTTTGGGTTCAAGTATATTTTCTGATTTTGCTGTCGCAGGTTTGGGTAAAACTTTTGTGCCAATGGTTCGGGTTTTAGCGGTCCATCATGATACAGTGTTGGAGAGATGGCTTGAGGGCGGTGCATATTTATATGTGGAGGTTCTTGGGATATATTTTCATGGTTTTTTACCTTTGTAATGGTATTTAAACATTGTTTTAAATTTTGTAATTCTGTTATGAATTTTAATGAAATATGTTTTGGTTTGAAAAATCCAAATCTCGTTTCTTGGTCTCATTTTTTGTTTTATGTTTATAAATTCAGGTAAATCATTCCCAAATTTCTTTTTATGATACCCAGGAACTT
This sequence comes from Viscum album, assembly GCA_963277665.1. Classification (NCBI taxonomy): domain Eukaryota; kingdom Viridiplantae; phylum Streptophyta; class Magnoliopsida; order Santalales; family Viscaceae; genus Viscum; species Viscum album. The sequence continues at coordinate 485,215,512 of OY728121.1, forward strand.
ATGACACCCCATGGGGATTGGGAGTTCCCTTCGAGCCTTGTCGTGGGCTGGTTTTGATGCAGTTTTAGATGGAGACTAGATTCAGTTCGTGACATAATCTTTTTAATTAAAATAAATTACCAAGGTTTAAAAATTGATTTCTATGATAAAAATAAGTTTGGGTAAAAGGAAAAAATTTAAAATATCTATAAAACACAAAATTTGATTAAAAAAGGAGTGGTAGATTTTATTCTATACCCAATATCATTTTAATCTCCTCTTTTTTCTATTTTTTGTACTTTTTCACTTGAATAGTAACATTACATTATTAATAATGTATTTGTTACTCCCAAAACTACTCTTCCCTTCACATATAAAAGGGTGAAATATTAACCACTTCAAGACAGACATTTTCTTTGAATTTATACTTTAAAATATTCTATTTTTATCCTCTAATAACCCAATTATAATTTCAAAATCATTTATTTTCCATTAGTTCACATAAGTACTTCATCTCTAAGGAGACTTACAAGGAAAATTCATGTCCTTGAGGTGAGTATTATCAAATTCTTAGTTTTTGTTATTAATTTTATTCTTTCAATTTTTTTAGAGAAACACTAATATAATGATATTAGTATTAGTTATATAATTTAATTTTTCTATATTGATGGTATTATATTTTCTTACTCATATACCACATCCATTGGGAAAATTAAAACCACTGTTTGTACATTGTGCAAACTACCACCTCAACAACATAACATGTTTCATTTTGCTTCACCATCTTACAAGGATAGATATAAGGACAAAATGAAAGGATAAATATTATTTTTATGATAGCTTTAAGGTGTTGGTTTAAAAAATTCAAGATCCTATTTATGATATGATAAAAAAACTATCATCATTAATTTAATCATTTAAGACAACTTTACTAAGAGGATAATCTTTTATTCAAATTGTTTAATATTTTCATATCCATTACTCTGTCTTCAAGTTCCTTCCAATTATGATATATAACACTAATAAACACTATATAATATCATTATTCTTCTTTTATAATAATATTATAATAAAATTACTTCATAATCATTCATTAAATCAGGGTATATTCATCTTTGGGTTGGTTTAACCCCCCAATTGTATGATACTACGAATTTTATCATGAATGATTATAGGAAAAAATTATTGACATAATATTATATAAATTTTTAAATAATTATTTTTGTTGGTTGTGGTGATTTTATATCAATAGTTAATTAATTACTTTGGAAAACACACTTTGATTGTCAAAAATCATCAAAACATGCTTATTATTAATTTCATATTCTTGGATAAGGTCTAAAACACATAAGAATGGAATTTGAAAAATCTTAAAAAATTATACATAATTAATAATATTAAATTTAATGATATAATAATGATGAAATTTTAACTAAGAATTAACATAACAACCACTATTATTCAAACAATCAAAATTTCAAACACGCGATGTTGAAACTCCGAATAATTGAAGTGGAGAATGACTATTTCTGAAAAGTTTGAATGAAAATGGTTTTGAGTATGGTTCAGAATTAAGTTATTTGTATACTTATTTTTGTGATATAGGAGGTTAAAATACATTTGTAAAAGTTAAGAAAATAGATAAGTGTTTCTTGTCAAATTCGACTCTTTAAGACATGTTTGGTATTATATAGAAAATATCTTTTTTTTGTGGTGTATATACTTCATATTTAAGATATTGTATCATGAATTATATTTTAATAATGGTATTTTAAGATTAATTACAGGGAATATCTTTCAATGGTTTTTTATTAAAGTTTTAATCAAGACATAGGGTTTTTCTAGGTTTCAATTATTCTTCTTTGAGACATGTTACATGTTACACACCATGCTACCTATGTATGATGATATATTTAATTACTAACCCACAATTTTTCTAAAATTTAGATAATTTTAATTCATATTATTTTATATCCAAATAATGTTTCCATATTCAAGTGGATATTTATTCATTTTTATCCCAATAGTGAGATTTTTTAGTAACATAATTATCATTCATTGAATTATAATCCTTATTTGAAATTATTTCATATAAGTTAGGTAATTTATAACCTTTTATTATAATATGTGGTATTATCTAATTATTTTCTAGGGATATATTTTCCTACCAAGTAAACCCTTTGAAAAATATTTCTCACATCTTGAGATGTGTTCTTTTTTGAACTATCCATTTTCATTGGATGAGTTATGATCATGTTATCCTTTTTATTAACATAGGGAAAAGTATTGGGATACAATATATTTTTATTCAAACACATATCATAATAAGTAAGTTGAATATGTATTGTGTTACCATAGAACTTCTTTCTTTGGATGGGTCATGATCTTGTTATCATTTTTTTTGACACGGGGAAAACTATTGGCATACTGTATATTATTATTCCTATATGGATGATTATTGGCTAATTAACTATGTATTGTATCACTATCTAACTTCTTTATATGAATGATTTATTATAGTCTTATCAATTTATTGACATGGGGTAAATTACTGATATTATTAATGATTATTGGAAACTAATGTATCCTGATCATGTATTGATATTCAGTATTCTTCATTATACAGATAACTAGGTTTTTGTTTAACCAAAGTTTCCTTAAGTAATGGTATGGAAGGTATTATTGACTCTTATGGTTAATGAATTGGACTTAATTATGTGAATTTATGGTCCTAAAATTAAATAGAAACTCTATTAATCTATAGGTATATTGAGATAAACATTTTTGGGTATTTGGTGTATGCCCACCCGATTCGGCAAGATATCTTGACTACGGTCTCGACGACAAGTAAAGTTTCTTGACATAAGTCTATGATATCAGATTATTGATTTATAGAATTATGAATTCAATTAGTATAAGATAAGTATTATTTGTATCCATGTTTTCATTTATTATCATGTATATATCATGACTGCTATTTCAAATTGGTTATATATTCATGTTGTTTACCTATTCCTACAATAATATATATTCCATGTTTATTCCATGATTTCATCAGTTAATGCTTCTATTAGTGGGAATTTAAAATCACCTGTTTATTATATTTACATTACGTAGTTTATGATGAAATATAGTATACATGATAGCTTTATAAGGATAGAACATGTTTAAGAATTTATGGGAGATGTTGAAGATTTATCATGAATTAAGTAGTTTCGTATATAAAATAATTTTTTCCCATTATTTGAGAAATAAATGGGATTCATTAATTTATAATGGATACTAGCTCTCTAAATCCCAAAATTAGAAAAGTTCCTTTGAATGTAAGATATTCGATTATAATTATTGATTTTGTGATTATGGATGGTTATATCCAAGATTTTATATTCGATATTAAAGAAATAATGTAAAGTATGTGTTTATGGTAGTTTATATTAGAGTGAGGTTCCAAGGAATCATCGTTATAGGTAGTAAATACTCATAAATACGCACTTAGGATAGGTATTTTATATAAAAGGATCCTTAGACACCCTATTTGTGAGACCCAAATATAGAATAAGTAGGGAAATAAGCCAGAATAGGGAAATAAATCCCTTAAGTACATAAAAACCAACTTCAGGTGATTTTTGAAGCCAATACTAGGGTTAAGTGATAAAAATACCATGCCATGGCCATCTAAATTAGATTTATACTCTTGGTGTTGGACTTCCTGGGCACTAAACATCTTGAGTTCCCAATAATTGGGATCCATAGAACATGGGTGCCTGACCACCTCGGCATTAGACCACCTGAGAGCTTGATAATTGGGTTCCATAGAAACTAGGAAACAGAACTCCAAGGAACCTATAAAGTCTCAAACTACACATACATATATATAAAATTTTAATAGAGGAATATTCATTATAAAACATAAAGATCCATTCCAGAATCATATAGGTATAGTATATTTGGAAACATGGATACACAAAAAATTAGTTCTTAAGTGAATTACATCTTCTACCACTAAGTTCTTCATAAATAGAACCCTTTTTAGACATATCATACATAATAAATTTCTCTATAACTTGGAAAGAGGAAAAAAAAGAAAGGGGTTACTCAAATTCCCAGAAAGGTTAAAAAGGGAGATATCAATGATCACATAAGAATAATATGTTTATAAGAGTATGATAAAATGAGAATACAATTGGAAAGGAAATTTCCTTGTAAATATTAGATTATAAACATGATTTATGACATAAATAATAGTATTTCATAAGACATGAATCATAAAATAATAAAATATCATATTTCCTGGAAATATAACATTGACATAAGACATGGAATTCTGAGATACACATAATCATATAAAATTATTAACATTGTAGTCAAGGATCATCACCAATACTATAATAGTATAATGGGTTCACTCCCTAAACCATTATAGAATTCAAGGATCACTCCCAGGACTATTACAGTAGAAAAAGTCCCTTACTGAACTATGTCCACTCCCCATTCCATTCTTATTTATCTCCTGATTTATCAATCATTACCCATTGTATTAGAGGGAGATATAGGTCCCACCCACCACATAACAAAAATCATTAATCTGTGTGCCAAAATATCATTATAAATTTATCATAAAATTACTTATTAAAAGAAATAGGGTTCATAAACATTTCACCATTTCATCAAGCATAACTCATGGAATAGAAATGGGTTTTATAAACATTTTATCAAATAATAACCTCTAGAAAAGGAATAAGTTTCATAAATATATTATCATCATAAACAAAAACCATTAAGATAAATAATAAGGATTGTATCCTTGTATCATATCTATAGAAAATCGTAAGTAACATTGAAGGTTGTCATATTACATGGAAAATGATTTTGAAAGATCACTTGGAACATTTCTTTAGGAAAATATCATTTTATCTTTGAAATAACTTTATTAAAATATAAAATTTACCCAAATATTAAAGAATAAATTTATTTAAAAATAATCTTGAAAAATAGTAAAGGAATCATCAAATCATGGAGTATTTAGGATGGTAGAAAATATTGTTCATGTCATACAGTTTAAAACAAATATCCCCTTCACATTTTTAGTAAAATCAAAAAGGGAATTATTTGGAAAACAACAACAAGATTTAGTTTAAGCTATTTTTTTAAAAGTAAAAAATAGATATAATTTTATTCAAAAATTAATTAGAGAATGGTAAAAATTTCTTTAAAACATTTTTAGAAAACATGGACTTGTAATAAAAATTGGTGTTGACCAAAGAGAAAAATAAATTTAGGTTTTTTTTAAAATAGTTTTTGGAATACTGATTACATAAAGAGAAAAAAATGAAAGGAAAAAAATGTATTTTCATGAAATAAATATAGGATTATAAATTCAAGAGTTTCTTGAGATATAGATCCTAATATTTCATTATTAGAGTCATAATAAAAAAATCCTAATAAACAATGATATTGTAACATAAAACCCTTACCACTGTGGTAATATTTTAATAATAATCCCCATGAAAGAAATAAACATAGATGGATAATACCCATAATTTTAATAATAATCATTATAAAATACATTCATAGGTAGAATATAGACCATAAAACATAAGTAATTGTTGAATATGCATGCGTCCCATGGAAATTAAAGTGAGAAAAAAATCACTTTACCTTAAGTCTCGACTTCCTTCTAACATGATCAAACCTACTGTATAATAAATATTGGTGTATTATATATATATATATATATATTACATAACAATAATTATATATATATATATATATCATACCATATATGATTTATTTATGACCTTTCATTACCCATTTATTAAAAATTCATTGCTAAAATCACATTTTGTTTAATAACTGCTTAATTTTTCATGTATGTTTTGGTTTGGTATTTTTATTAATTTTAATTTAATAGTGGTTAAGTTATATAAAAAATGTTAAGAGTGATATAAATATAAAATATATTAATTATATTTGTATTTAGAGTAATCCATTATAGTTATAAATATAAAATAAATTGCACCATTCACGGAGACAACATACCGTATGTACGTATAAATGCTATTTCAATTTTCTAATAACATGAAACAAAAGGAAGTTAAATAATATATAAAATTTAAAAATTAATTAAAATTTCATATATATTACAAAAAATCATTATATTTTCTATTATTATGTTTTTGTAATGTGTAAGTGAAAAATGAATCACATCGCTTCATGAGGCGGTTGTCCGCCGTACACATGAGCGACATTATTGTATTCCTAAAAAATTGAAAGTAAAAAGTTATATGTATTATTATAAATCCATATGTATAAATATATAATTAATATCATATATAAACATTTAATCCATCACTTTATCCATCAATGAGATACGATGATGGAAAATGAATTACATTGGTTCACGAGGCTGTAGTCCGTCGTACACACGATCAACGGTTTCATTTCCAACTTGATGGAAGAGGAGATATATGTAGGTGATGAAATAAAAATAATTAAATATTATTATATGTTATATACTTATGTTATTATATAATAATGTTTTAATTTAAGGAGTTATAGGAATAAATAAAATGAAAATACATAGTCAAGTACTATACCTGTTCTTTGGAGAAATCCTTTGGGTATACACATAAAGCCTTCATAGGAGGGTTTAATAATAAAAATAAGGCCTTTAGTATGTGGGTATGGAAGTAATGGATGTATTTGGGTAGGTATTGGCTGAAAGAAGAAGTTTTATAAGTGTAAGTTGGATAGGCGATGGGGTACCCTTTTATAATCGGGGGAAATGACACACATGGATTTTTGGAAAAGAATAAAGTGTTACCACATTTATAACATTCCAAAAAGATAAAAAAATGGATCATAATTTAACCTTATATGATATAAGGTCTAAATATGGCCATAAAATGGGATTTTTTAGGTTTTTATTTCATTTACCCCTTATCATTTTTAACCCCTCAGTAAATCCGTTTTAACCTTAACCACGATAAATAATTTTCATTGTTTTTACTATTAATTTAAAAAAAAAATTAAATTTAACTTATTATATAATATTAATTATTATAATTATAAATATTTAATCAATTTTTATAAATTCTATTCACATAATTGAAAAAATATAATTTAAAAATAAACCTGTAGATGCGATAAAAAAGTGATTTTCCAAAGGGAACATTTTCAAAACTATAATAAGTTTTAATATAAAAATTTAATATGAAATTAATTACAATGACCCAAATTGGATAAAAAAATTTATTATTGAATTAATTTTACTTTTAAAACCATCTCAAACATATTTATCTTTTAAATTCCATAAAAAATGAAGTTTAAAAAAATGAATATTTGTTACTATTTATTGAAAAATTAAACTGTGCATAAAATTATAAAACATTAACTCAAACATAATTTTAAAATTTAGATTAAAATAATGAATTTTATTTTTTCAAATAAATTTTATAATATAATAAAAAAATGATTTTATTATTTTTTAACACAATGCAATAAAAACATTTTTATGAGAGAATTATATTTTCGAAGCATATAAAGACATTAATAAAAATTAAGAACTCATTTATAAATATATTTTATTTATCTAGAACCTTTATAAATTATTTTGAAAATTTGGATATTCTTATTCATATTTCAAAGTTTAATGGAAATTTTATAACTATCATTTTTAAATAGTAATATTAATATCACATCACGGGTTTTTAAAAATGAATTTTTTATGTAAGGTAAGCTATTGAAGAAATTAAATTTATTAAAAATAAAAATAAAACTAAAAACATGGGTTGTTACATTATACTTCCCATTAAAATTAATTTCTCCCTTGAAATTAATCACTCTGATAAAAATAAATTATGATACTTCTTCCTCATCACATCATTAGGTTCCCACATAGTTTCATAAAATTAGTGGCTTAGCCACAAAAATTTGAGTAGGTGAGTGTGATTATTTCATATTACTTTATATCTATGATCAATAATATCCATAGGTTGTTCCTTATAATAAATATATCACTCTAATTGTACAAAATTAAAGTTTATTTCATGTGAATGATTAGTTATGTAATTCCTTAAGAGAGATAAATGGAACACATCATGGACTTTATAGAGGTTATTCAGGAGCACCAAGTGATAAACAACCATCCCTACTCATTCAAAAATCTCAAATGGATCAATATACCTAGTGATCATATTTAATGTATTACTAAATCTCATAACCATTTTACTTGGGTATATTCCTTGAAAAAACTTCTCAACAATATCAAACTTCCAATCATGCTGATGAATGTTAGCATAACTAAACTATCGGCTCTGAGATGCCTTGATGTGATATTGAATGTCTTTAAATTTCTCTGCCATTTTCTTAGCTAGCTTAGGTCTCAATAGATTTTTTTCTCCAAGTTCATCCAAGAATGATTATAGAGCTAATATTTCCATCACTTTTCTGTGTATTTCAATGATTTAATTCCTGCTAATTTAACAATTTGGGTTTATTTGCACCATTTTTTGGATTTTTGTTGTGTTTTGGGCTAAAATATGGAAATTTAGTAATTCTAGAACTTTAATAAATTTTTATTAATATTTTATTTCGAGTATAAATTTTAAAATATTGATCTAATTAGAGTGATGTTTTTGTGGTTTTACATTTTTGGGATTCAAAATCTTTGTCAGGGCTCAGATTCAATTTGAATATCTATAAGCATAAAAAAATCAATCAAGATGAAAAATATTTCTGGATGATAAAGTGGAACTCACCTTTGTAAATGAGGCATAACTCAAGCTAAAGACCTCTAATTGAGGTTATTAAAACTGGATTTTAAATATGACTCAATTTACAAATTTTCCATTTAATTTTATGGAGATATTCTCTCATTAATGTATCCATTGTATGCTTAAATATAAATGAATATTTCGGAATTATTTATCCAAAAGATTATGACTCATTAATTATGACATAACTTCTTTTATAAAAGTACAATATATTTTAAATTTGGAGGGTTGATAGAAAACCCAATTTCTCACAATTTCTAAGAAGGAACCATAGCGTGTTTTAACCATATGATGTAAGAAATAGGAGAAAAAATTTGTATAATAGATTCAGGAGGAGAAATTTTATACTTTTCTTTTTATATATTTCCTCTTTATTAGTTTTGTATTTCCTTCTTCTTCCTAATTATTATCGGTTACCCTTACCATGGTGGGGATAAAATTATGAGTGATTGGTTAAGGGGAGATTTTCAAATTTTTAATTCTTTATTTCATGTGCTTTATTGAATAAAAATTCTTTCTCTATTCGGAAAAGTTATTTTTGATTTCTAATAGTAGTTTTTATTATCAAGAAAAATCATATTTTGTTTTTGATTCTATTATTGAATTTTTGATTTATTAAATGATCATTATCTCTCTTTTATAGGTTTTGGTTTATATATGATGTAATATACCAAATATTAGAGGTGAATTACTTGATGATCATCAATATATACAGGAGGGGTAGTAGATATTCTTGACTATTTGGAATAAAAAAGACCCAATCGGGTATTTCTTTAATGAATTGAGGATATTCATTGAAAATATCTCACATAAGGAAGGATAGTTGACCAAACAGATATCTTAGAAAATTTTTCTCTCACCAATACCATTTGACCAAGGGAGTGAGAGGAATTGATCATGGAATCTTACTTTAATAGACTTAACAGAAGAGGATTGGATAAATTATATGTAGGATATCATTGAAATCAGAAAACCAACCCTGACCTGATAAAAATTCTCTTATAATACTTTTCAATCACTTATGTTGAATTTTTTTTTCAATTTTTTGTTAATTTATTTCTTTTGTTTTGTTTCTTTTATTTATATTAAAAACCATATAATTTTAAAAACACACATTTTTTTATCTAATTAAAAGTAATTTTTTTGTGTTCACCCATCTTTGAGAGACTAAATATAATTAAGCACTATACTATACATAGGTAATAAAAAATTGTTTTTACATTCCCCATGGCAGGCATGCATCAAAATTGGTGCCATTTTTGGGGAGGTAGTTCCACCTAATAACTTAAAAAAAGATTTATAAAAACAAGTGAACCACAACTCAAAAAAACTATTAATTGTATTATATCCATAAATTGAAATGAAATTTTTTCAACTAATAAAAACAAACCTAAAAAATCATAAATAATCCTCTCATATTCAAGTTACACTCTTAGTGTTTAGTCTAAACCTAAAATCATTGCAAAAAATCCCTACCAAACCCTATGTGACCTATGCGCACCTCAATTTTCCATTCATAAAAACCAACACATTGCATCTACAACACCAAATTATTTTTAATTACATGTCAATATGATTTTTGTGATTCTAAAATTTCATAGCCTTTTAGAAGAAGACCCAAATATTCATATCCAAGAATTCAACTTTGTTTGCTCAAGATTTTGGACAGGAGGAGCAACTGAAGACCAATTTAATTAGAGTGAATTCCCCTTACCACTCGAATGAGAGGCTAAAGAATGGTTATAAAATTTTCAACCAAGGTATATTAGTGATTAGGGAGATATAAAAATATTATTTATATATAGATTATTTCATACATCCAGGAGAACCACCATCAAAAAGGAGATTTACATCATATGGAAATAAACTTAAGATACCCTCTACAAAAACTAGGAGTATATAAAGAATCTCTGTGTTAGCTGACCACATTAGGAAATTGATGAAATCCAATTCCTTGTGTTATTCTATCAAGGACTTCTCAAAAATGATCGAAATACTCTAGAAGTCTCTTCTAGAGGAGCCCTAATTGAAAAGTCACCTACAAATGTTAGAGGTATAATTGAGAATATTTCTCATAACTCATAGTAATTTAGTTCTAGAGGTACATCCAATAGTGGAATCCATGAGGTTAACACAATTCATTCAGTGAATATAATCAGAAATAAAATGCATGAACTCAATAGGTTAGTGCAATAAATGGATGTGAACCAAGTAAAGGGACAAAAAATCCCAACACAGGTATGTGGTTTATTATATTATACTTATCATTACACTAAATAACATCTTGAAGTGAAGGGGAATTAAATTTGTGATGTATCCTTTCAGAAAATAATATTCCAACCAAAGTATCCACATCAACCCCAAACCCTATTAAGATATATATTCCAATAGAACAAGGACATAACTCCTTTTCAAAAACAATACCAGAACCCCTCGTCATTCCAAAAATACTATAAACAACCATTCCGATAACAACAAATGTTTAAACCAAAAAATTTACAATGAAATACTAATTAATATCCTTACACAATTTCACCAACAACTTAAGAGCAACAACTACAAACCAAGGTTGAGTACTTAGAGGATAAGTTTTATAAATTGGAAAACACAGTGAGAAGTCTTGAGGAAATATTGTCCCAAAACCCAAGAAAAATACCAGATCAAATAGTTATGAATCCAAAGTAAAATTCCATCATGATAACAATAAGAAATGAAAAATAAATCCCACTATCAACCAACCTTGAACCTGAAACAAGACCACTTTTTTGAGGGAGAATGAAGTGGTGAATTCAGAAAGTTCTGTGAAAATGGATTGGGAAGAAGAAAAGAAATAGGAATAAGAGAAGGTTAAGTTGAAAATGAATAAAAAATAAACCCCATTGAAAAGGAATATAATTGAGAGTAAAGACTTTTCTCGACCATTTCCATCAAGTATGATTGAATCAAAGAGATTATAGGAGGAAGGTCTTCAAAAAGAAATTATAGAAACATTCTAGAAAGTGGAAATTAATATCCCCATGATTGAAGTAGTAATAAAAACTAAGATATTATTTTTTTAGGAGGGTCTTTAAACCAAAAAAAATAATACTTCAAGGTAATGAGGGGATAAACTTTTAATAGGTGTCTCAACCCTTATCAGACCACATTTTCATAACAAATTTTAAGATATAGAGACATTTTTCATCCCATGAACCATTTGATCTTTAAATTTCGATAATTTTTCGTGTGATATAGGTACTTAAATTAATGTATTTATTCAATCAATATACACTTATTTATATATGGGACACTTGAAGTCCATAATACTTTTGGTCCATTTGTAAATAGATCCATAGGTTTCCTAAAAAGAGTTCTAGAATATATTCTTATGAAAGCCAAAGATATTTTTATTCCTATATGAATTACATGTTCTGAATATGGAAGAAGATAGGGTCCCATCACACTCACTCATAATTTTTGGGATACCTTTCTTAAAGATTTCCAAAACCACCGTTGATGTCCATGAAGGGAGACCCAACATAGAGTTTGGAGATATCACTCTTCACTTTAATATTTTTAAATCCATGAGGCACCCATCAGATGATCAATCGATCTTTTCACTCTCCCATGAAGTTGTTGTTGAACCAATTGAATAATTAAGTATGTTACATGAATTCTTATACTTAGGAGAGAATTGTTTCATTGAAAATATCATTGAACATGTGAATGAACAAAACCCTGGAGAATATGATTTCATGAGGGAAGAAGAGGTAAAATATGATTCCTTTGATTATTTATAAAATAATGAAGATATGATATGATTTCTTGTGTGTAAGAGGTTAATAATTTAGAAATGTGGATAATTAATTTAATTTCACCCCTTGAAAATCCCCCAAATATGGAATTATAACAACTACCCATTAATTTGAAATATGTGTACCTAATGAAGGGAGATATATTACCAGTGATAATTTCTAATAATCTATTTGAAACCCAAGATGATTATTATTTTTATCTTTTGAGAGAAAAATTTCAAGAAATAGGGTAGAGATTAGGCGATATCCCTTAAATAAAACCAAAAATATCCTCACATAGAATTCATCTTTAGGGAGATTGAAAACATGCTAGACATCCCCAAAGAAGGATAAATATCACCTTGATAGAGGTTATGAAGAATAATATTGAGTATATATTGGAATCTGGTATCATATATTCCATTTCAAATTTATATTGGGCTAGAATCATTCATGTAGTTCTAAAATAACTATCCTAACCACTACGGGAAATGAAAAGAATGAATAATCACTGTGGGAATTCATAATAGTTGGAGAGTGTGTATAGATTTTAGGAAGTTCAATCAGGTCACTCAGAAATATAATTTTCCCATGCCATTCACTTAAAAAATATTAGAGATATTGGAAGGGAGAACTCATTAGTGAATTTTGGATGGATTTTTTGGCTATTTCTAGGTACCCATTTCTCCCAAGTATCAATAGAATACTACCTTTACTTGTCCATTTAGAAATTTTTCATATAAAAGGGTTACACATGGATTATGTAATACAATAGGTAAATTTTATAAGTTCATTATAAGTATATTTTATGATCACTTTGAATATTTCTTGGAATATTTCTTAGAATATTTCATAGTTTTTGGAGATTCTTTTGACAATTATTTGAAAAATCTAGAAAAAGTTTAGAAAACCTATTGAAAAAAGAATCTTATTTTAAATTTTTGAAAAGTGTCATTTCATGGTTGAGAGATGAATTTTACTTTAGAATGTCATTTAAAAAAAATTATTGAATTTGATAAATCAAAAATTAATGTGATTAATTTATTTCATTACCCAACTTGTGTGAAATATGTTAGATCATTTTTAGGACAGGAAGGATTCTACCGGAGGTTTATCAAAGAATTCAGTAAGATTGATATCCATCTATCTATATTACTTTTGAAAGAATATAATTTTGATTTCAATGGTGTTCTTAGGGAATCATTTTAAGAGTTGAAGAGAATATTGATTACACCACCAATGGTGAAACCACCAAATTGGGAAGAACCATTTGAGAAACTTTGTGATGCTTCCAACCAAGAAGTTGGAGTGGTCCTTATTTAGTGAATTAAGGGAAGACCAAAAGTTATTTCCCATTCCTTGATAACCTTAGATGTGGAATAATTCAACTACCCCACCACATAAAAAGTTTTTTTAGAAATTAAATTTTCCTTAGGAATATTTAGATCATATCTTCTTGGAACTAAAGTCATTGTGTTTTATGATCATGTCGATCTTAGGAAATTAAAGAAGAAGGTTGAAGCTAAAACAAAGCTAGTGATATGGTTGTTAATTCTATAGAAGTTCAACATAGAAATAAAACATAACAAGGGATCATAGAACCAAGTGACTAATAACTTCAGTATACTTCTTAACACCATTGAAGATGATATTCCAGACAAATATCCACTAAATCATCACATTCCATGATAGAATTTGTACTTGATTGAATGATATGTGCCTTGATATGCTGACATAGTCAATTATCTAGTAACATCTTAGGTCCCATCTCATTTTAATTCCCACAAAATTCAAAAAATTAAATCTAAATATTGTTATTACATTTTTGAAGATACATTTTTTGTAAGATCTAAAATGATCAAGTGAAAATAGAATGTTTTCCTAAATGTAAAATTAAATATGTAATTTGAGTTTTATAACACTTTTGTTTGTGGAGGCTACTTTGGAACTCAAAGGATAACAATTAATTATTTAGAATTAGGAATTTATTGCCCTACCCTTTTTAAAGAAACTCATGAATTTTGAAAATGTTATGAAAAATGTCAGTTTTTTGGAAATATTTTGAAGAGACAAGAAATGCCTTATAAACAACTAATTTTTTTCAATATTTTTGAAGTCTAGGTGATAAATTTTATGAGAAATTTTCCTATTTCATTTGTAAATTATTATATATTTCTTTTAGTATATTATGTTTTAAAATGGGTGGAGGAAAAATCTATAAAGACTGATGATGCTACAATTTTTTTGTGATTTTTTCGGGGGTAACATATTTTGTGGGTTTGGAGTGCCCGGAGCCATCATAAATGATCAAGGAACTCACTTTTGTAATAGTATAATGAAGTGTTTGATGAAAAAGTTTGGAGTGCATCATAAAATATCAACTCTCTATCATCCATAGACTAATGGTCAATATGAAGTGTCCGACAGGTAAATCAAAGGAATTTTGAAAAAGACTATTAAACCAAACATGAAGGATTAGAGCCAAAATTTAGAGGATGAATTATGGTATTACATGATATACTAAAAAACCCCAATAGGAATGATTCAATATAGGTTGATTTATAGAAAATTTTGTCACCTTCTAATAGAATTAGAGCATATAGAATACTGGGCTGTGAGAAAGATGCATTTGGATCTTGAAAGTTCTATAAAATATAGAATATTTTATTTGTAAGAGTTGGAGGAAATTAGAAGGAAAGGTTTCTAAAATTATAGGATTTATAAAGATAGAATAAGAGTGGCTCATGACAATATGATCTATCTAAAATACTTCTATCCTAGAGACATAATGATGTTATTCAACTCCAAACTCAAGATGATGTCTGGAAAAATTAATTCCTGATGGTAAGGTCCATTTATAGTTACTCATGTATATCCTTTTATTACTGTGAAGAATATGAACGATGGAGAGAAATATCCCATCATTATTAATGGATATAGGTTGGTGAAATTACCTGGGAAATTTCCATCAGAGCTATTGGAAAAGATTATACTCCTCCAAACAGTTTATTAATAAAATCCATGAGTTTTTACCTCTCTGTAAAACTTTAATTCTTGATGTTATTGTATTGAAAATATTCTTAGATTTTAAAATATACTTCAATTCAATTATTACACTATATAATTTATGTTTGGGATAAGAAACCTTTATATTTTAAGATTTTCAATTTTCTTTTTGATTTTCTATTCTTTAGAAAAATGTGTGCTTTTTAAATTTTGTGTCTTTTTAAAACTTGTGAGATGAAATGATTATCTTTGATATTTTTTTGAAACACATTTATATTACTAAAACAATTTATTACATGGAACTAATCTTAAATTAATGTTTAAAATGACTTTATTTAAAGTTAAATCATTAAAGAATTTCATGAAAAGTCCTCTAATTTTTAAGTCCCATACCACATTTCACTATCTTTATCTTTGAAATAAATTTCACATGAGGTTTAAAAAACTTTCTTTTCATATTATTTACATTCACCTACCTTATTGAGATAACTAAACCATGCTTTCTTTAACCATAACATGATTTATTCTTGTCAAAATTTGAGGGTTTGAGGTACTTATGTTTTAAATTATTGAAGAATTTCTCCAGTTCAAAAGACCCATTTTAAAGATAATTATTTTTATTAAATGATTACAGGTACATTTAATTCTTTTATCCCTTATAATTCATAAAAACCAATTATTTTAGCCACATTACAACAAAAATTTCCCTATCCATCCTTCTCTGAAAGTAAAATTTCTTGATCAAGTTGAATTAAGTGGGGAGGGGGGAGATGTCTTGTGTTGTGCTACCAAATTTATTGATAATTTAAGTGGAAAATAAAATTCTATAGAGTTGATTTTATTGTTGATAAATTAATTCTATGAAAACATGTTCCTTTAGGGAGATTTCAAATAAACAAAGTTGTGCCATTCTAGAGCTTCCAAAGAAGAAAGAAAGTTGTGCCTCTCTAGAGCTTTAAAAAATTGAAATTATGTGAGAAGTTTCTATGATAAATATAAATAATTTGAGAATATATGGGATTCCAATGAAAAAATTAATATTATTTTGTATCTGATTTTCTTCTTTGGGTAGTGATGAGGTGAAAATACTCGAGTGAAAATTAGAATCTTGGAAAAAATTTCAAAAAGATCCAAGCCCTCCTCATCCAACCTAAGAATTTTTGACATTTAAATCCTATAATTAAATATCCATAGAATAGACCTTAAAATTAATCATGATAATCACATGTTCTTGACTCACATCGAGTGGATATATATAAATTTATTAATCCTATATTGACTCTTGCATGGGTTTGGATGAGAAAAGCATTGCTGAAAAATAGTAATTTGTGATATGTGGTAAAATTTATGTAAGGTAGGTGTTTTTTGTACATGATATGAAAAATTAAGTGGTAATATATTAAATGATATGAATGTATAATTTTAAATAATCGTTTTTAGGAGGTATTTTATCTTTTGTTTCTTATTTAAATAAATAAAAGAAAATTGATTGATCTCACGGGTATGCATTTTGAATTTTCTTTGATTTGATTTTGATGCCTACTAGAACAGTAGTCTAAGTGGTAAGTTTAGGGGGTAATTGATATATATATAATATTTAAATAATATTTAATATGTATTTAAATGATTTAGTCACTACCAATTAAACAATTTGTGTTTATTCGAATCATTTTTTAGATTTTTGGTGTGTTTTGGGCTAAGATATGAAAATTTTGTAATTCTAGAATTTTAACCATATTTTTATCACTTTGGTATTTTGAGCATAAATTTTAAAAACTTAATCCAATTGGAGTTATTTTTTTGTAGGATTTATTTATTTTTCTACTTCAACTTCTTCAGGACCTAGAGCCAATTCTAACATCCACATGCCCAAAAAAATCAATCAAGTTGAAACATATTTTTGGCCAATAGAGTGGAACCACTGCATTAAATGAGGCATAAATTGGGATAAAAAATATAATTTAAGTTATTCAAAATGTATTTTAAAGAGGAATTGTTTCCTTGTTTGAATATTTCATTTGATGGAGATATCCACTCATATGACCATTGGATTCCCCAAAGTGAAGGAATATTTAGGAAACATTCAAATAGGAAGAGTGTGACTCATTAATTATGTCATAAATTATTTTATAGGAGCCAAACATCTTAGAAATTTATAGGTTTTATAGAAATAAATTTTTGAAAAACTTATTATAAGGACCCATGAAGTGATTCAGCCATATGTTGGATAGAATAGGAGAAAACATTTGGAGAACAGGTTATGGAGGAGAAATTTTATACTTTTCTTTTTTATCTTTTTTCCTCATCTTAGTTTTGTAATGCCTTATTCATCCCCATTTTTCCTAGTTACCTTTACCATAATGGGGTAAAGTTTAGAGTGATTTAGGAAGGGTAGGTTTTCTATTCTGTAATTATTAAGTTCATGCACTTTGTTGAATAAAAATTCTTTCTTTATTTTGGGAAGTTGTTTTCAATTTCTAATAAAAATTTTTATTATCAAGTATGATCATATTTGGTTTTTGATTATGTTATTGAATTTTTTCTTTGGTGAATGATCATTATGTCTATATTCTTGGTTTTGTTTTATATATGTTGGAATAGAATAAGGCTTAAAGGTGAAGTACTTAATAATTTTTAGTATGTGTGGGAGGGGTAGTGTATATTAATGATTTTTTGGGATAAAAAATAATTTATCAGGTATTTCTTAAGTCAATTGAGGATATTTTATAGAACTATCTTACACAAGTAATGAGAGTATACAAAACTAATATCTTTGAAATGTTTTCCCAAAACATCACTATTTTACCCATGGAGTGAGAGGAATAGATCGTGGAATCTTGCTTTAATCGACTTAGCATAAGAGGATTAGATAAATTGGAACTAGGATAACATTGAAATTAAAAAACTGACCTTAACCTAATCACCATTCTTATATAATAGTTTTCAGTACTTGTGTTAAAAATATATTTTCATTATTTTTCTTAATTTCATTCCTTTATTTCTTTTCATTCATTTATTTTCTCCAAACAATTATAAAACACACCATTTTTCCTCTAATTAAAAGTGAAGAACTATTTTGTGTGGACTCCTCTTCAAGATACTTCCTAGGGTTAACCACTATACTATACATAGGTAATAAAGTTTTTTTCCAAGCCCCATGATAGGTGTGAATCAGAAATTATAGGTCTAAAATTTTTTCCACAGAGGGATTAATAAGGATCCATATGCATACTTTAATGAAAGATATTGTTTCATAAAAACTTGAATAGAAGAAGGTATTGATCCAAAAAACCATTAAAATCCATAGAACAAGATCTCAAAATATCTTATATGGTTTTAATTTCTATCTTAGAATGACCATATATCTAAGATGATACATAGTGCTAAAAATAAATTATATATCAAGGTCTTGATGAAGACTTTTCGAAAACTTTAAGTTAAACCTTTGATCCCAATGAGATATAAATGAATACGGAAATCCACGAAAACTTAACATTTCCTTTATGTATATCTTGGAAAGATTATTCTATAAAAAATATCCCTTGATAGCCATGAAGTGTGATGAATTTTTAAGGTGATCGACTATAACCAATAAAACATTATTCCCTGTAGAAGTTTTTGGGTGTCTGATGACAAAATACATGGTGATGTTTTCCAAATTCCATTCTGGTATGGGTAATGGTTGTAACATCCCATTAGAATTTTGACTCTAATCCTTAACCTTTTTACAAACCAAGCACCAAGATAAAATATCTACAATATCTCTATTTCTTCTATCCCAAGAGAAATACTCTTTCACATATATATATGCATATTTTTATTCCTAGATGAATAGAGAATGATGAACTATGAGCTTACTCTAATAGCTCCTTATTCAAATTAGGTATTGATGGGACACATACTCAGTTCCTAAACCTTATCATTCTTTCAAAATTAAGGTTAATATTAGGAACACTTCTCAAATTATTTTATGGCTCTATAACTTCCTTTTTCACCTCTTTAATCTTTACTTATATAGATAACTGGACACTTATTTGAGAAATATAAGACTTTATAACTTAATTTTTCATTTCTAAATCCATTCTTTTCAAATCTAGAAATACTGTATCTTTTTTTATCCTCATAATAGATAATCAAGAATGATCCTTTAAACTCAAAGAATCATCCACCTTGTTTTCTTTCTCAAGGTAGTAATGTGTTGAGCAGTCATAATCTTTAATCAGCTCCAACCATCATCTCAGGTTCATGTTCAACTCTTTCAATGGGAATATTTACTTTAATCTCTTATGACCATTAGATATGTCATATATTTCTCTAAAAATATAATTAATAGAAATATTTAATGAAAATATTACTATAGAAAACTCCAAATCATTAATTGGTTAATTTTTCTGATAAACCATCAATTGTCATGATAAATATTCAATCACTATGTCATTTTTTCATGAGAAATCATATATATACCTTATTTGATGCATCACTATAGATTAAAAATCCTACACCACTATAGGGTAAAGTAACCACATGTGTACTAAAAAGTCTTCTCTTTAGTTCCTTGAAAATTTCATCACATTCATCTATCTAAAGGAACATGGATATCTTTTGAGATAAATTAATGAGTGGATTGTACAATTGTGAGAAATTCTACACAAATCATCGATAAAAAACATGGTTGGTTTGGTCCAATGTTCAATATACTCCATCTTTTATGGATCCACTGATATACTCTCGATTGAAATTATATTACAAAAATATGAAAAACTTTGTAGCCAAAATTCATGCTTGGTAAAAGTTTCATATAGCTTATCCTTTATTAGGGTCATCAGTACAATCCTTAGGTGATATTAATGCTCTTGATTTCTCTTTAAATAGATGCGAATATCAGGTAAAAATATTACTACATAATAATCAAGGTAATATCTAAAGAATCTATTTATAAAATCTATAATGATAGTGGGGGTATTAGTAAGACCAATTATAATCACAGTATATTCACAATGCCAATAGATTTTATGGAATTATATCTTGGGTATATTCTCCTTTTGACCCTCATTTGTTAATATTAAAAATTAAGGTCAATCTTGGAAAACTGTTGATATCCACACTATTGGTCAAAACAAAATCATCAATACGGGATAAAGGATACATGTTGTTGATTGTGATATTTTTTAGTTCCCAGTAATCAATATAGAGTCACATTGATCCATCCTTCTTCATAAAAAAAGGACTGGTGCACACCATGGTGACACACTTGGACAAATGAATCCCTTGTCAATATTCTCCTATACTTTATTCTTAAATTCTTACAACTCAATTTGGGAAATTATATAGGGAGCCTTTGAAATAGTTGTAGCACTAGGTATGAGTTCTATTGAGAAATGAACTTCTAAACTCGGTGAAAAAATAGAAAACTCTTCTGGAAAGAAAAAAAATAACTCCTGCACAATAGGCATATCATAAATATTCTGTTTCTCCCAAATCATCTGGGATTATCTCCCCTTTTGAATATGAATCAATACCTATACAATGGATATTACTTCCATTGAATGTTCAGTTTTATCATCACACTGATAGATGATTATATGTTGGTTTGGAATATCAAACATTATGTCCCTTCATCAATAATTGATTTGGGATTTGTGTATAGATAACAAATCCATGCCTAAGATAGCCTCAAATTCAAATATAGGGAGAATAATTAGGTTTTTTGAAATCACATTACTATAAACATTAACTGGATAAGAATTATAGACATGAGATGCAATAATCATTCCATTAGGAATATTCATTGCTAATACAATATCCAATAATTGTGATGGTACTCTAATACCCTTTGAAAAATTTTCAAATATAAAAGAGTGGGTAGATCTAAAGTCAAACGAGACATTAACAGTTCTAGAGTGGATGATAAGTGTACCTTTCACCATGTTGTTATCATACCCCTCATAAGAAATAGTGATAATATGATATTTCCCTTTTTCTTTTGGAATAAGATTTTGATAACTTTAATAATAATCATTAACCATTAGATTTGGAAAATGGTTAGTATAATTCCCATACTCTTTTATTTTGAAACAATGGAGTGTGGTTGGTGAATTATGCCGAGATTTCTCTCTATTTGTATTAGTATCTAACTTCTTCCCACAACTTCAGTAATCGATTTTCTAATAAACTTGTTTTCCAAACCTAAAACATTTTCTAGTACTATTAATACAATTTTCTATATGATTTATTCCACACATTGATCAGGAAGGGAGGCTCATATTCTTTTCACCATGTTTTTTAGAGTTTCCTTTGAATTTGATCACCCTTTTCTTATAAAAATAATATGATTAATGGGTAACTCTAATCTCTATTAACGCATTGATAGAACATCAAACTATTTCTTTATAGCTAATGAATTCCCTTATGGCTAATATAATTTAGAGACTTGGTTTCAATCTAATAAAGTATCAATAAACCATAAATTAAGTTTTTATGATAAAACTAGAAGCATAACTCAAAATTCTTCAAAACATTTCCTCATATGTACTAACAGATTCATCATCCTTCTTCTCTAACTCAAGAAATTCCTTCTATATTTTCATGTGAAGAATATGTAGAAATTAGTTCTTGAAAAATAACTTTATAAAATCATCCCATTATATAGAGTCAATTTAATATTGTTGAATCATAGTCTTGATAAGATTACACCATTAATTTTCTTCTCCTCACAAATGATAGACACCACAAATGAATTTCCATTCTCTGAACACTAGAGAATAGAAAATATCTTTTCAATCGTACTAATCTACTTCTTAGTAACTAGTGGATTTGTGGAACTACCAAAAGAAGGTGGAAATTTATTCATGAAGGACCCAATAGAACATTGTTCCATCCTTTTTTCATTTGGAAGTTAATAATGATTCATATATTAAGAATGTTGCGTGAGTATAAAAATGATATTTTGTATTCCATCTACCATTACATTTGGTTTCACAATAGGACAAGCATTGTTTTTCCCAATGCATTCAACATTAAAATGATTACTTATGGTTTCATCCATTAACTCATACCAAAAATTATATTGTGAGAAAACTAATAATAGTGACAAACCACATAATCATGAAAAATCACTTATAAGATGTCTACATCATGACACCTAAGACTTAACCTAGTTCATTCACGGTTATCATTCAAACCCTTCATGATGGTTCATAAAGAGTGTGTGAATTTCTAAAGTAGATCCCCGATGAGTGTTAAACCATGTGTGTTGAAGGACCCATTATCATGAACTAGGTGATGATGAAGTCTAACTCAATACAACCTTTTCAGAGTTATTACCCATAGATACAAATATGTAGGACCCATATCCACTTGTTGTATCCAGACATGGATGTAATTTATTAGATTCCACTAGATCTATCCTTCATGAAAATTCCTAGTTATTTTCTCATACATAGACTTATACTTATTATTCTAACTAGGGTTTTATCATCTTAGTTTCCAAATTATAACTTAACCTTTCTACAATACCAACGGTAAAGACCCAAATAACTTATACATAGATATAACCTCTTAAAAGATGAATAACATTGTATAAAATAATGATCCATGTCATAATCATATAGGTATTGTATATTTGGAAACCGGGATACATAAAAAACTAGTATATAAGTAAGCTACATCATAGTTTAATAAGTTATTCATAACTAGAACTATTCTTATTAATATCATACAAAATACATTTCTTCGTAACCTAGGTAAAGGAAACTTAAGAAAGGGTGAGCTCAGATGCTTATGAAGTGTAAAAATGGGAGATATCAATGATCACATAAACATAACATGAGCATAAGGTTATGAGAACATGAGAATACATTTGAAAAATAACCATGTGTAATATATCATAGATCATAAACATGATTCATTAAATGAATAATAGGAGTTCATAAGACATTAATCATAAAGGAATCAAAGAACATAAGCCATTGAAGTATAATATTTTCATAAGACAAGGAATTATGGAATACACATATGGCTAGAAAACCATTTACATAGTATTCAAAAATCATTACTAAGGATATCATAGTGGAATGATTTCACTCCCCAAACAATAATAGTAGTCATGGTTCACTCCCAAAACATTCATAGTGGACAAATTCCATTACTGAACTAGGTTCACTCCCTATTATAGTCCTATTTATCTTATGAGATATCAATATTTACCCAATTAATTAGTGGTGATATAGGTCATACCCATACCATAATTAAAATAATACATATTAATTCCACTATATCATAATATATTCATCATATTATTACACTTTAAAAGAAATGCATTTATAAAAATTTCATCGTACTATAACCAATATAAAATAAGGGGTTTCATAAAAATATTTTCATCATAAACATAAACCATATATAGAAATAATAATTATTGTATCCTATGATCATATACCTAATAAATATTAAGTAACATCAAATTATTTTATCGTAGAGTTAAAATGTTTTTTAATGATCACTTGGAATATTTATTGAGGGAAATATCCTTTTCTATTTGAAATAACTTCCTAAAAACCTAAAAAGTTTCAAAATACTAAAAAAAACATTACTTGAAAATAAAATTGAAAAATTATAAAGGAATATTGAAATCATTTAGTGGTCATGATGTTGGAAGATATAATTCATGCCATACACATTAAAATGAAGATTCCTTTCACATTTTTGGTAAAAGACAAATGAGCCTTGTTTAGAAAACGATAATAATATTCCTTTTAGAACATTTTGTAAAAATTAAAAATTAGATATAAATTAATTTAAGAGATTGTTTTATAATGAGAAAACATTCTTTAAAACCTTTTATAAAACATTGACATGGAAGAAAAATGTTTCTTGACCGAAGAGATAAATAATTTCATTTTTTATTAAAAGAATTATTTTGGAATAATGAGGACACAAAGAGAGTAAAATAAATTGAAAAAAAATTATTTTAATTAAATAAATAGATGATAATAAAATTTAATATTTTCTTGAGAGATATAAATTAATATTTCATTATCAAAATCATATTCATAAACAATCACAAAAATAATGAGATTGTAACATAAAACCTTTTCCACTTTTGTAATGTTGGAATCATAAGCCCCATGAAATAAAAATCCTTATATGGATATGTAAATACTCATAATTTTCATAATAATAATCATAAAATAAAATCATGGTCATAATATACATCACACAAAATAAACAAGTGGTGAATATGGAATATGTCCTAAAGAAATAAAATTGAGACAAAAATCTCCTTACCTTAAGTTTTAACTTCCTTCATACACGTTATAAAATCCTATATTATAAATAGAGGTTTCTTATACATATATTAAATAATTTTCAAAATATATATTATACCAATTATGATTTACTTATGACCTTTCATTACTTATTTATTTTCAATTCCATGTTAAAATCATGTTTCAAGTAATTACTCCATTGTTTTTCATGTATGTTTTGGTTTTGTATTTTTAGTCATTTTAATTTTATCATGGTAACATAATCTGAATAATTTTAAACATGATATAAATATAATATATATTCAATATATATGTATTTAGAGTAATCCATTAGGGTTAGAGATATAAAATGAATAACACTGTTTATGGAGACGGTAGACCGTATGTACGCATGGATGATGTTTCCATTTTCTCAATGGATCAAATGAAAAAAAAGTAAATAACATATCAAATTTATAGATAAATTATTATTTCATATATATCACATATATTCCTTATTTTTCTTCTTATTTTTCTACTCTATTGTTAAGAACTTTCACACGATAGTCTAAAAACTACTTGGTATAAAATAATTAGGTTTTCCTAACAGATTCGTCTCATGATACCTACCGATACATCAATGGGATATAGAAGGACCTACCCATCACTTAATAAATCCAATGAATTTATCATATAAAATGGGTGAAACATAAATAACATAAAAATTCATATTACAAACTAGTATATGAAATATGAATACTTTTACCATAAATCAATAATGATATAAAAACATCACATCCAAAGTCAAAATGATCATAAACCATTCAATAAAATATGGTAAATTATATCATAATATATAAACCTTAATTAATTATAAGACTTAATAGATGGATTTAACATAGATGAAAACATGCTAAAAAAATCATTGAAAAATTATTGGGAAAAATACCTTTTCACTTTGTAAATCACCTATTTTTAAAATAATTATTAATTATAAAAGAAAAGTTTTTAGATGAAAATATTTAAAAAAACATGTAAAGGAAGTTATAAATAATTAAGGAATCATGATGGTGGGAAAATCCACTCACACCATATATGTTAAGAAAGTCTTTCCTTCCATATTGTTCTCAAAAATTCTCAAAGAAGCTTGTTTAGAAAATGAAAAAATATAACTTTTAAAGAATTTTGTAAAAATTGAAAAATATTTACAAATAAATTAAAAAATATTTATATAATAGTAAAAAAATTGATTTTTTTAGAAAAAATGTTCATGGAGGAGAAATAGTCCCTAGTGGAAACATAAATAAAATTAATCCCCAATAACGATGAGATTGTGAACCAAACACTTACCACTTTGTAATCCGTTTAATTGTATACCCCATAACTTAAAATAAAAATGTAAATACCATTAATATAGGTAGATTCATGATATTATATTAAAGTTTTATTATATACACCTATCAAAAGATATAAGTGGTGAATAAGGCATGTATCCCATAGAAATAAATGTGTGATGAAAATCCCTTACCTTATGCTTCTATTATTAAAACATGATTTAACCTACTTTATAATGGTTTTATTCCTATTATAAACTTATATAACAACCTTATTAATATTTATTATATTATATATTATCTTATTATATTATTTTATCTCCCTTTTTTATAATATTTCATTATTACCCTTGTTTCAAGTGTTAACTACTACATTTTCCTATGCATGTTTTGTCATGAATGTCATGGTTCTTTTGTATATGATTTAATAAAACATATTAATAATTATATTAATGTTTTAAATATCATATTTAATCATTAAATACATTATTTAATGTTGGGTAAGGAAAATGAATTGCATCACGTCATGGAGACGGTAGGTCGTACATACACACGAGTGACGATATCATTCCATTAGTGAGTGAAAGGATAAGGAAGCCTATGGTATATTAATTTTTCCAAAATAAATATCATGTCAAATTTATTATATATATCCATTATTTCTATCATTATACCCATACAAGTAAAATGATGATGAAAAAAAGGTTACACGATGACGTAGAGATGATAAACTGTACGTATGCATGAGCGATGCTTTCATTTTTCATAAGATGGATAAAAAATGGAATATGGTTGTTCCATAATAATAATAAAATATAAAATTATATATGATATATTTTTTTAATTTATAATGTAAACAACACATAAAGAGGATGTAGAATAAATAAACAGGATAGAGTTGGTAAAGATGACTACCTTTTCTTCGACATGATTCCTTTATAACTTATACTAAGAGACCTAGGGTATGTATTTTGGAAGAACCAAAACCTAAAGGGAATATCTAAAAATATTGGGAATTTAAACGGGTTGGAATTTTTCTATATATAAGGCTCAAAGTATTGTGAATAAGTGAGGAAGGAAGTTTACTTTTATAATTGAGGTGAGGGGCACTTTTAGAAATTCTCATAATATTAAATTATAATAAAGATATTACAGAGAAAAAGAATTAAAATGGAATATAAAAGAATATATTTAGAACTTTTATACCTTATCTTATCAAATTTGTGATTATCTATCTTTTTTATGATTTAAAAAAATTAATAAAATATTAATTCCATAAAATATCATTATTGTCAAATTTGATACTATTCAATTAATTTGACTTCAAATACATCAAGACAAAGTGGTAATTTAAATATAAAGATTTAAAAAATATATAATATATCCTATAGATCTATAAAAATGGTTATAAAAATTACACCATCATAAATATATCAGAATTAATTCTTCAAAAAAATTATTTTATTATTTTATTAATTAAATAAATATTGCATTAGCATTGAAGAAGAATTTAAGGGAATAATATAATTTATAAAAATTAAAAAAAAAATTCTATAATAATTTTTTTCATTAAGTTGAAAATAAAAATTTATTTCCATTCATATCTTGATTTTTTACCTATGTGGTCAATAAAATATATTAAATACAAAGAAAGTGACATTTTGTAACTATCATTTATTTAAATAATATATATGAAATTTTCATATAAAAGTGTACATTAAACAAATATAATTAGATATTAAGGTGATAAGAGTAGAAAAATCTTCATAATGTAATTTGTAGACAATTTTAGGTCACATTCTTACCCTTATCTTTTGGTTTTGACCCATATTTAATCCCTTTAAATCTTACCTTGAAAATATAGTTTTTTAATCATTGGGGGTCAATATTGTTACTATGAAATGAAAAACAAACCTTAAATGAATCATCTATGATATTTTAAACCCATAAATAATTTGGATAAATTTAATATTTTTATAAATTTTATAACATTTACTAAATTATTATTTATTTTAATATAGCATTAATGTCAATTTTAACACTTCGTTATTTTGAATTTTACAAAAAATCAATAAAATAATATATCTTCAAACAAAATATTTTAAAACATCACTAAGATGTCAAAGGTATCTATGAATTTATTGTTTGATATTATTTACATCAAATTATATTTATTTTAATATTTTTAATATCATTTATTTGATATTTTCAATAATTAAATAATTACAGCCTCCTCATTGTATCATTATTTAAGATAATTACTTATTCACCAGAAATTAAATAAATATCCATGATGAATATAAATATTTTATATTTAAAAATACTATTTATAGTTGAATATATTCCCTAAGTAATCCCATATTAAAATATTTAACTTGTTAAAAACAAAAGTATGGAATCTTTTACTTTTCTATAAAATAAAATATTATAAATGGATTAATGTCATCCAAGCTGCTCTAAGAGCTCACAAAATTGGTCCAAATATGATTTTGTTCGAAAATCACTCAAAAAATAAAATTTTTACAAGTTTTAGGGTAATTTTTTAATATTTATAATATTATATTTACCCTTAATTACTCGATTTACCCTTAACCATGGTAATTAAAATTACTAAGTTTACTATTCATAGTGTTCAAAATAAATGGGAAATATTTAATAAATTTGGTCCTTATGATTCCAAATATATAATCTGTTTATTAAAATTAAAAATAAATAAATTTAAAATAAAATTAAAATTAATCCCATAGACGGGGCATGAAAGCATATTTTTAAAGTTAAAATGTTCAGAAGTTTGAACTATTTTTATTTCTAAATTAAATATTAAAAAGATTACCATGACATTACTTGAATTAATAGATTTATTATTGATAAAATTTTTCATTTAAAAAAAATTTAAAATATAATGTAACATTATAAATTATTTAGATGAAAATTTAGTTTTCAATTAGAATATAATATTTTTTTTCACAATTCATCAAAAAATGAAACATATCAGAAAAATACCAAAAATTAAACCAAATTAATTTTTTTTATTCTAATTTAAAAAATTAATTTTATTTTTTAAAATATAATTTACATGTTTAAAAATTTATTTTAAATACATTAGTACCAAAAAAGGTAGTAAAACTGGCTTTAAAAAATTATAGTTTTTTTGCGAAAAAGTGGATTTATTTTTATATCATGTATAATAAAAAAATAATATTAATTTTAAACATTATACTGAACATATAATATATAAATTTTATAATTTGGTTAATATTATTCATTATCACAAATTTAAAAGCTAGGTTATAATAATATTTCTTTGTTCTTTTAAGTTGGGTGTTGTGTGCAACATAAACTATCAAAAAGATTAAATTTGTAAAGTGACATAAAATAAAATCTTTCGGTTTAACATTTATAATCAATAAAATGCCTCTAAATTAAGGTATTGGAATTAACTAAGGGATTTTGGTGGATAATTAATGATCAAAAATGATTTTTATGTGTGAATAAAATAGTTATAATTGAGGGGAGGGATACTTTTGGAATTTCCTAAAATATTAAATTAACATAATTAAATTTCATATTAAAATGGATAAAAACTGATATAATTTTATGATAATACGAGTATATGTATAAAAACGACAATCAAATAAAATATTTATATTTTTAGATTAGTTTTTTACCCTTATCTATTTGTTTTAAACCATGTTAGCACTTTTTGACAATTAATGTGACAATGTTGTTTTTACTCTGTAAGTGTCAAGATGGTAAATATAAAAAAACAATTAGTTCATAAATATAGCATATATTATATTTTTAAATATATAATATTCACTTATATGAAGATTTTTTTTGTAATTTTAAAACATTTAATTAAATATAATTTACTATAAAATAACATTAATGTCATTATGATACTATTCATTTAATTTTAATTAAAATACATCAAGAAAATGGGGGAATTATAATTTATACATTTAAAAAATATTTAATATGATATATTTATATATATAAATAGTTGAACACTATAAATTACTAGAATTATATTACTTGTAATATTTTTAAAATTATTTATTCTGTTTTAATATTTATAATTGAAATATTGTGTCGGTGTTGAGTAAGATTTTAAGGGAACTATATAATGACTAAAAATTATAAATAAATTACCATCATGAAAATAATTTCATTATTCTCAAAATAATAATTAACATTCATTCACAAATTTCTTTTTTCTTTATGTGAACACATAAGAGATATTTAAAAGTAAGAAAGTGGCATTTTGTTTGTTTCTTTAATTAAAATATCATATAGGTCACTTTCAGAGAAAAATATCTAATAAAAAAATTAATATAAATCCTAAGGTGATAAGGTTAAATTTATATTCATCCAATAATATTGTATATGAAAAATGGTGGCCTTATCACTTAGTTTTAATCTAGGATAACTCGTTTTAACCTTTTACAATAGAGATAAAAAATTTCTTTTCCCCTCTTCATTATGAAAAAAATAAGATGGATTTATTAAATAAGATTAATAATTCCAATTCTAAATTTGAAATCAATTTTACCAAATTTAATATCTATAAGTGGTAGAAATTAATTTCATAAGTATCCAACAAATTGTAATAGAAAACATTTTTTCAAAAAACATGGCTTTTTTAAGTCTAAAAGTATTTTTGTACCGAGATCACGTATAATGTTGATTGATATATAATTAGTATGATTATTTATATATAAATGATTATTATATTAATTTATATCCAAATTCAAAATATTATATGGATTTTCAATGAAAATATCTGATAGTTTTACCATAATCGATATTTTTTATTATTCACTAAAAATCAATATTTTATAAAAAACCCAAAATTTTCATCCTAAGTTAATTTTTAAATGATGATTTCAAAAAAGAATTTTATTTTTTAGAATAAATTTTTTATAATTGGAATAAATTAATTATATAATTTTATCACAAAAATAAATAAAAACAATTTTGATTGAAAATATATGTTTGAAGCATGTAAAGACTTTAATAAATATTGACTACTTATTTACCAATATATTTATTTTATATAACATATTTATACATAATTTTCAAAACATAGTTATTCATATTTAAACCACTAATTTTAATGTCTTGGATATAAGTATAACATTTAAAAAATAATATTTTGTGGTTCGTTTAGGCTTGGTTTTGTGTGTTGTATATGCTATTAAACATTGTTTTCTATTAAAAATATCACGATATTATAGTGGTAGTATCCAGTGGACATGATACAAAGTTATTCTCTGTTGGCTGATCATATATCTCTTTCCCCTCATGCAATATTTCATAATCTACTTGGTTCCGTTATTTGAATACATATGTGAGTGACACATTCTATATCTAATACCCAATTTGTAGAAATAGATAAATTGAGATTGATAACAAAATAATTTAAGATTACCCTTTATTATTTTAATGTGTAAAATATTTCTTACAATAGACCTTACTTCCATATGTTTATAAAAAACATCTTATTCTCTTTCTTATCCTTTGATCCTACTATTTATAGAAGGGAATTGTGAATAATATTTAAAATTATAGATATTCACATGGACTTTACATTTATTCAATATAAGGATAGTAATATTTTCATGATTAGTCTTATTATCAACTTATAAAAGTAGTGTAAGAAGATATAGAATGGTCTTCTTAGTGTTTTTTATACTGAAATTAACAACAAAGCTGGAGAAGTAGGAATGTGATTAGTGTGAATTTTATTAGGTACTTTAAAACATAAAACATTTAGGAACAGACTATATATAGTGGGGTTGACTAAATGAGGACCATATTATTCACCTTATCCAAGATTACTCTGAATGAGTTCCTTAGTGTAACAAATCAGTTCTTCTTTGAGGTACAAATCCTCAATTTCATTGAATTCTCAGTTTAATTCCTTAAATATAGACTAATAGAAATTACATTTGAGGTTATAGAGATATTATGAGTGTTTGGGGAATATTCGAATCCTATAACTTGGGTTTTGGGGTGAAAATGGCATAGAACACAGTTAGTTCAAAGCATGCAAGGCATACCTCACAATCTGATAAACTGTGCGAGGAATGGAAAGAGAGAAGGAGGAGGCCACACAATTATTCCAAACTGTGTGATTTGGGCCACACGTTCATGCATCCATGTCTGAAATTTTAATAGTGGGTTTGGAAAAGTTTGATAATAGTTAGTCAAACTGTGTGGGAAAACTATGCGGGTGCCCCTTGCCTATAGGTAACCATGCACAATTGGCACATAGTTTGAAAAACAGTGAAACTCCATTAATTTTTACAATTTTATTATTTTAAATATAATTAAATTTTATTTAACCTAAAATTAAATATTCTTCCTTTAGCACAACAAGAACACATTTTTGAGGGATCCATTGAATCCTAATCTTTGATTTGAGGTACCTTCTTCATTCAGACTCTGATTCAAGTGTTCCTCATCTCATTGGATCTGTATCGGTGAATATACAATTCCTTGTTATACATTCTTCATTCTTCTGGAAATCATTTGTGCTATTTAGGTGCCAAATAATATGCCCTATTATTAGATTTTTTTTCATTTATTTGATTTTATCCCGATTTGAGTCGAATCCGGAGTTGATACTGTTTGTTCTGTCAACTATGGACCTAAGGTAGTTGGTCTCATGCCTTTTTTTTAACGTTGAGTGGTTTATATAGGCCATTGTGACACACACCCAATTTCTAGGAATTTCCTTAAAATGAAATTGAATCCTTGAATTACTAGGCACGACCTATGTAATTAAGGAGTCTTGATAATTTTTATAGGTTTAATACCTTGAAAGTGGAACCAACCCTTTTGGGTGCATTGATTAATTGAACTATACCACCATGGGTGGCTTTTAGAAATGGATGCATTTGGGTGAGACTATTTTCCCCTTTCTTTGGGATGTGAATTGTTAAATAAATTATAAATCAAATTGATGAATTGGTTTATGAATTTAATTGATAATTTAATTGAAATATGAATCATGAACTGTATATTGAAATGATTAAAGTAAGGGATGAGTGATCAAGACCCTCAAACCTTTCCTTTACTTGATTGTTTGAGCTTAAATTTTTTACTTTATATGTGAATTCCCATGTGAGATGAATAGAGGATATGCCATGTGATAGGTTGATTAAGCATGGGATGATAGATTAAATGAAATTACCGTGTGAGTAAATTAATGGCAATCCATATAATCTTAACCCAATGAATTAAGTCACATTTTTTGGTTATTTTCAAATGATACATTCTTGTCATTAACCTTGAAATGTTAAATAATAATGTTATATTGAATTAAGCATTTGGAGTGAATTTTTCAAATTCTTATTATCCATGGGTGACACATGGATTCATAAGAAAATTCCATGGACAAACTCATTTGTCTATTGACATTTATAATCGAGTTATACTTGGTTTTACAAGGATGGAATCATAGGGGATTTGAATTTTATATTATTAGTGAAACTTAGATTCCTTATATATTTACATGGATGGACTCAAGAGAAATTAATCATATATTCCATGGGTGATACTTGAGCTCACTTAGTGGACCACCAAGAATGGAATCGAGTGACATATATGTTATACCATGCCTAGAGCGATACCTGGGTTCTTGAGAGGTTATCCATGGATGATCTCATAGGGTGTTGGTTCATATTAAACCTGAAGTGAGACTTTGATTCCAAAATAGGAATTCTAGGGATTGGACCAGGTTCTAAATGGATTAATAACTGAAATGAATTATGATGCATATTCCAAGACAATGAAAAGGCATAGATTTAGTCTTGAATTATACCTTTTAGATGGCCTACTTAGGAATATTATATGCTTATGATTTTATGAGGGATTCTGGGCTTGTTACAGGTCTCTAGAATTATAAATTATATTGGATTGAAATGCTTAAATGAATTTTAATAAATAAATTGGACATTAATTGAAAACATAAACATATAGGATGTTTAATTTTTAGTACTTCCTTTAATTGTTATATATGTACCTATACAATATTGTTATATATATTCACTTACTAGATGAAACATACCTTTGGTGGTTTCCTACTGGGATTATGTCTCACACCCAATTCATATTGCCTTGGGTACCTGGACAAATTATATGGTTTTAGGTATTGAAAAGGTAAACCACCCTAATAAAACTTCTTGATTGAAAGTTGGAGTAATGAAGCATGGGACTGAGTTGAGGCTCACAAGGATAGCTAGGATACTTTTTACCTTTTTATAATTTTTTGTATTTATTTTGTATCTACCTTGTATACATGTTTTGGATGATTTATTAGAAACATATGACATGTAACATCATTTTTTATTTGAGAGGACTTCTGGATTTTTTTATATATTAGTATTTCGCTATTTACATCTTGTCTGGATATTGAACTATTTTCTCAACTTATGTATTATTGATTATATAATGTTACACTCTGTTATTGAGGGTATAGTCCCCTATAGGCTCACCTAGGCATTTGTTGTTAGTCAGTAGCCTCTGACGTTTAGGGATATGTGCTTGAGACCAAGTGGTCAATCAGGCTTGTGGTTCTGTTGAGTAGCATCTGGGTTCAGATCATTACAAAGTGGTAGTAGAGAGTTATTTTTTGGATTGATTTACTATTTAATGATAATATAAAAGGATAAAAAGAAAATGGAGTTTGGTAATGATTTGTTCCTAGGTGTATCTAACTTGCATATAGGAAAAATCCAAATTGCCTCAAATTAAATTAATGTTTTATATATTTGACTATTATAGTTTATTTAGTTCCACGGTTGGGTGATGAACTTGTATTATGATGTTAATATTTATATTATTTTGGGTTTTATTGTGTTTAAAATAGATGAAATGAGTTTATTCCCTCTCAAACATCATATTAGGCACACGTTAGAGTCAAATTACATGCATTATACCATGCTATTTATAATGCATTACTTGTTTCATGTAGTTTTGATAGGTGCTATGATACGTATTCCTTCTACTGTGATAGTTATTTTGGAATGTGTTGTTGTGTGATTGAGGTGGATGCCAAAATTTGATCCCTGTGGAGTATGGGCCCTCATGGATCAGAATTTGGTGAACTATTGGTTTAACCTTTTAAACAAAATTTTCAAAATTCAAAGTAAATTAAATGGAAAATTATGTTGATTATGGAAAATAAATTGACTAGACCAAACCTTAGTAGTGGGATTTTGGTAGTATCTCTCAATTATACTTGTCTTTTATAATGCCCAGACCTGACTCATGGATCAGGAAGAGGGGTGCCTTATTATATATGAAGGCTTTTCCTATCTTATTTCTACATCTGTGCTTTTAAGCTAGGAATATTGATAATTATCTCTCACTGTGGAGTGTGATTGGATTTAAAAAGGAACAACTGGCCAAAGTAGGTCAGTAGGGAACTATTTCATTTGAGATGGTCTGTTATGGGTGTTTATGAACTTGATAAATAAACTAATATTATTGGTTTTATTTATGAAGAACCTAGGTTTTTTTAATGGGACCCTCATACGTAACCTTATCTTAAAGAATTTGAATGGATTTTATTTTGATTTATTTCCTAATTATAACTGAATTTTAATAAATAGTTAATTATTTAAAATAATTTTTTTAATACATGATTGTTTTTCCTTTATGTATTTGTTTAATTAAGTACCACATGATTTTGTTTTATATTTGGTTCTTGCTATTTTGTGTAAAATCTTTGAAATATTTAAATATAAAAGGTGGATCCAAGTAATGACTTTAAAAATGGAACCTAAAGTGGTGTCCTTCATTAAAAAAACCCTCATGTAAGGGTAGTTTAAACATTTACCTTGAGTAGTATTGGAACAAAAACATGATCATTTTCCATAGGCTTTATCCTTTTTAGTAATGGATTAAATGATAGGCATAGAGCCTAGTGACTTTCTATTTTTTGTGACCTAGAGTTTTGGGATGATGCTTATGTTCTTGTACTTGTCTATCCCATGGTAGATTTCACCCATATAGATTAAATTCCTTACTGAATTCCATGAGATTTCATACATATGGTACCATTCAAGTGACATTGTCCCTAGTAGGACTCTCGTCTTGTTAAATAAAGCCTTGTCTGGATGGGTGGTCATGGAATACTTGACCCTGGTTATGGGTGTGAGCATTGGGTAATGCTCAGTTTTAGTAGGTTATAAATTCATAGGGAATGGTTATCTATGTAGTAGGTCTCGTGAACCTCTTACTTTCTATAGTGATGGGATACATGGTATGTCGTCATCCAGGTTAATTGTCATATGGGGAAATATGAATTTGGGTCAAAAATATTATATGAACTACCTAATAGTTGGATACACAGGGCAGAAAACCTAGGGACAATATCATGAGTTCTTTTCTTGTTTTTGAAATCTCAGGGTATTGTGCGTTTATATATACAGTACTCATCGAGATTCTAAGTGTTGTAAGAAACTGTTTGAGTTTGGTTGAGTCATTGAGCCTCATGATTTTGAGTACATTTTTAGGTCATATTTTGAGTATAGTGACCGAGATGTTAGAGGAATAAAATCCATCCCAACGCTTGGAATATCAACCAAGAGGATTGGTTGTCTTGACATGCTAATTAGGTTGGTTATGGATTTATTTTACAATGCTATGACGTACCTGAATGTGGCTCTAAGGAGAAAGAAATTTGTGGATTAGGTGAATATTACCTAGTGATCCTGTGCGTGGCTTCTCTATCTCTTATTTCAAAAACTAGGACACTCTTAAGATGGGGAGAATCAAATCAGTTATGGTGTACGGGTCATTTCGTGCTTGTTAGCCTGAATCTGTTTGTGGTTTCTTGTGTATGTAATCTTTTCTAAATAAAGTTTGTTTTCAATGAGATTCAGTGGTAAATATTGAACAATCATGGGATTCCTCAGTAGGTGAAGGCATTGTGTTTTGGTTAATAGAGATGCATCGGCAGGTGAAGTTGAACTTCTTTTAAGAAGTCGACTAGTAGTGGTTTTACTATTCTTATTTTGGTTTTCTTAGTTGGTTTGAAACTATTCAAATCCACTTAGTGTACACTTCTTTGAGAGACGAGTATGTCCCCTATATTGACGTCATATTTGATGCACTAAGAAAGTGTTGACCTTATGCCACACTAAAATTTTAAATGTTTTTGGGATTTTATGGGTAGTTTTCTCAGCATTTCATGCTGACATGTGGTTCTTATCAAGGCATTGTTAGTCTTGAGTCATACTTGGGTTCCCAAGTAGGAAATAGTTTTATATACTCTGGGACATCAGCCATTTTCTTCTGATTTGAAAACAAGGAGGATTTTTCTCTAAGACTAGTCAATTTTTTTGTACTGGACCTCATGGCCTTATACCGATGTCACACTTGTAAACAAGAAGTATGGACTACTTGGGGTCAGTTCCTTAGACTCTAGTTTAATGAATCTGAATTTACATCGGACAGATGTTAGGCTCAGATGTGATGTTTAAAATGGTGATGATTCTAGTAGGCTAGATCTGGGTTATCCTCTTGTTTGTGATGAGGCATAATAATTTTAAATGGTAGGGTTATGGTTTGATGAAGGAACTTCACTGGGAGTTGGGTATGGACTTCGATGGATGTGTTCCTAGTAAATTCAAGAGGCCTTGGAATAAGATGTTTCATTTAATATTGTAATATAAAATGCAGGATTAATAATTAATATTTTATATACTTTACATATATATATATATATGATAATTAATATGTATATTTTTAATATTATACTTTATGTAAACCGTGCATGAAAAAATTATACATTATATGGATACATTATTTATATTTATTTTTTATTAAATATAAATAATTTTGAATCAAATATGAAAAATATGAATATAAAGTAGATTGATTCTAATCATATAAAAAATATTATGAGGATAGAGTTAATGAGTTTATCAAGTGTGTAACAGAGCATCAAAATGAACCTTATCATATCATTTTTCAATGTTTCTATTATTTTTATTCAAAATAAAATGTCCAGATGATTTGTAAAAACACTTGATCTATCATGGAAAAAATAGAATTTATAAATGTTATATTAAACATAGGGAAGAAAAAATTGTTCCTAGTGACTAGGATAACATTATGGTTTATGTATCATTTGATAAGAGTAAAACTACAAACAATGATGGAGATTGAATTGATGAAATGAAAATGATAATTTATGTTGAGCTTCAAAGATGGATGAATTTGTTTGATATGTAAAGAGTCATGAGAATATTCCACTATATCCATATTACACTAAATATACAACATTTTTAGCAATACGAGAGCTCTATAAATTAAAATTTGTCATCATATGGAGTTACACAACCTTTAAATAAAAACATTATCTCTTGAATGATATGTTATTGGAAGATAATAACCTTCCTTTTATAATATATGATGCTAAAAATTTCATATTTACTGGGTATGATCTCTGCAAAAATAAATACCTATCCAAATAACTATATACTATTTTTCAAGGTCCATGAATAAATTAAAAATGTCGTATGTGTGGTAAGAGTTGATACAAGAAATATGTTACCAGCACTTAGAATGCAATATTGAAATTTACAATCATTCCAAGCTTAAGATGGCTATATTAAATAGAGGATATTATGAGTAAATTGACATGGAACAAAAATACAAGAATTCAAGATGAGAAACATAATCACCCATTATACTATCCTTATCGGGAAAAAATTGATCAAGAATTTAATAAAATTTGGAAATGAGCCTAAAAACTTACATATTATGATATATATATATCATGAATCCTGTTGGTGTAAAATGTGTCACTCATGGTACATGGTTAATTATATTGGTAAATTTTAACATTCCACTATAGATATGAATGTATCACAAGTTCATAATGTTTTCTCTATTTATATTTGGATCAAAACAACCATGTAATGAAAACTTTTTTTATCTAGTTCCATTTATCAAAGATAAGAAATTGATGTGGGATTCATGAGTTATGTTGTTTGATGCTTATATAAAAAATATCTTAGCTTGAGAGCCATGTTGTTCGAGATGATAAATGAATTTCTTGCTTATAGAAATTTGTTTGGATATAACATTAATATAATATTAGGTTATTCCATTTGTGAAGAAGGTATACAATCAGTTAGGTTGAAAAATTCATTAAATACCCTGTATAACAACTAGGACCTACTAACAACACATACACCCCGCGTTAACATGGTTGTTGAGTCTTGCCCCACCAGACACCACCAATTGCCCCACAGACATATGGTCTACTACCTAGGGCCCACCCACATGCCCAAAAAGATCATGAGTCTAATGAATGTTCCCACATTATAACACAATTTCTTTCCAATGTTGTTTTCCCCCACTCACACACACTTAGAGAAACATCATAGGTGGTCACCCATCCTGGTCACTACTCTAGGTCAAGCATGAATAACTATGGAGTTCTAACCAGGAAGGATCCTGAAAGAAAGATGCACATTATTGACATGATTCATATAATTTATCCTTTTAACCCTTTCACATTCTAGGGTGTTACATTCAATCCCTGTAGAGAACAAAATCCTTATTGTGGTCCCTACATTTCAACCCAGGTAGTGCCACCACACATCCAGATGGGTTCCTCCTTTGAAACCAATGTAACAACTGGGCCCTTCTAACTACAAGACACCCTTCATTAACATGTCTATTGGGTCTTGGAACACATAAACCACCAATTTACATGCAGATATGTGGTCACCTACATGGGGCCCACCCATGTGCCTGAACATATCATCAAACTAATAACTGTCCCCACGTGCCAATGCTTGATATTTCTATAAAATATTTTTGGAGTTAGACACTAAGTTAGTATGAGATTCCAAAGTCTATATAGAATCCATGCAGATGGAAAAAATATGAAATATATTATATTAAAAATGAGCATTTTTTCCAAAATAATTGAATATCTACAAAATGTCACATTATATGAGAAATTTGAGAACACCATTAGGTTTGGGATGAAGTGTTTACCCTAATCACAATATAATATTTGTGTGCATAAGACATATGGTTAGATCTCATGCGAAGATAACACAATTAATATTTTTATTATATAATTTTTATTAAAATAACTAAATATATTCTAGACAACACACTAAATGAGAAATTTGAGACCACCGTTAGGTCCAAGATATGAGGTTTACCCATGGTGGGGCATAACTTTTATGTGAATTGGGTGTTTGGTTAGATCGATCATTAAGGTTAAGCTAAATAAATTTTTATTATGTTATTTTGATTAAATTAATTAACCAAAATCATCTCTAAGTGGTTTCTCCTTCCCAAATCCAAAACCCCCATTTTTGAACACCATTGATTTGAAAAACGTATGTTTCATCACCACTTTGATTTGTTTAAATTGAAATGTATTAATGAGGAGAAAATAATGATGTTGAGTAGTTATCTCTTCAACACATTAAATTGGTGAATGATGTTGAGTATTTAACTCATAATTACCCTATTTATTTTAAGTATGATGTTTTAAATGGAAAGGGAAAGATGGTTATAAGTGATGGTTTCCTCTAGAAAGAAGACCAAAGAAATATTATTCTAGTATGATAAGGAATGTTCCTACCTGGACATATTCCATGGAATCAATGATGCATCTCACTGAGGAGCAGAAAAGGTCTAATGATAGGATCCTTGGGATCCTCAATCCTAGAAATTCAAAGTTAGAGTGGGAAAATGCCGATGATGATGATACTAATTATGATTATGGAAATGATCCTACTTTTATTTTTTTTAGTTTTCTTATCTGGATGAGGAAATGTCTATTTATATAACACCATCCACATTCTTTCTTTCCTGTTATTTTCTTCTTCCAACTTTAATAAATGGACTAAATATTTGGCTTCTAGCTAGACCTTTTTCATATATTTTAATCTTTTTATTGAAAATATAAATATTTTGTAATATAATTATACATTTAGGTAATTAATGATATATTTTATGAAATATTAATTCTTATATATATATATATATGATAATATTTTTAAATTTAATTAATAAAATTTAAATTTAATTAATAATTAATCCTAATATTTATATATAAATAACAATATATACATCAATAAACTTATTTATTGTTGTAAATAATTTTATTGTATATAATTATTAATATTATTATATTTAATAAAATAATTATACAAATATATATATATATATATATATTCTATAAATATCTATTTATTTATATATTTTTTAACACTTTTTATATATAATTAATAATATTAAAACATAAGTATTAATTATTAGTTTTTTATATATACATAATGATATATAAATCTATATACCTGGAATTGTAAATATATCTAAATAAAATTATTTAAATTTGTATTTTTAATTTTACATTTTTATAATTAATATTATATTTTGAAAAACATTTATAAATTGATAATTTTCATATAAATTATAAATAATAGTATTGAAACAAGATAGGGTCGAACTCCTTTTTATGAAGGAAAGAAACAACTTTTTTAACTTTGTTGAGAGTTAACCCTTACATGACTCGAATTTCCCATGAATTACATGGTCTGAAGGCCCTAATTATAATGATCTTAAATATAGACTAAATTTAGACCAAAGAGACCAATAAAAAACTTTAAGAAACAATTTATATGTATTAATCATACTTTAATAATAGACTTCACTCCATACCGCCCCTTCTCACATCACACCACCAAAAATCATGTTGCAATATTTTGAATTGTCTTTATTGCACCTAGGATCGTGCACCTTGGTGTCTACCTTTTTTCACCATAATACTAAAACTATCTACCCCACATTGAGAAACCATATTGGTGGAGTTCCAACTGATGGATTCCAACCCAACCATCACTTGTTAGAGACGTCACCCTCCCAACATCACCTACATTCCACTACACCACCCTAACCCACTAGCATCACAAAGTCTATCCTTGTCACACCACCATTCCATCCACATGATTACTCCTTTATCAACCTCCCATCATGAGGTGATGGCTCGTAGGCCAGGTGGACCAAATGACTAAGATGGAATGATGGACCAATGACCTATAGAACCAAATATAATTTATATTTCTATAAAATAATTTAGTATTATTTTAAACATAGTTGATAGTAAATTTAATATTTACATTCAATTATAAATATATTCAAAATAATCCTCTACAATTTGAAATATAGTTATAAATATACATTTTTATTAGGTATTAAATATTTCTTCATTTATATAATTAATTAATGTTTTTAAATATTATTAAAATTAATTATATACAATTAACAATTGAAAATATTATATATATAATTATTATTATAAATATTTATATAATTTTTCATTTATTTTATTTCTTTTTCATTTGAATATAATTTCTAATATCTTTAAATTTATTTATACATTTATATAATGAATAATATATAGTAAAAATATTCACAGATTTATGTAAGTAATTATTTTATTTAAATGTAATTAATCATATTAAAATATAATTTATAATTATTAACAATTTTAATATAATTATTAATAAATAAATAATTTAATTATACTTTTATTATTTCTTTGTACTTTATAAATGCTAATATTATCACTGATAAATCTATCTACAAGATAACTAAAATTAACATTGATAAAGATCAATCTTTATCATCACAAAAATTAGTGCTAATAAAATATAAATTTATCATCACATACCATTTTAGTTATAAGTAAAGATTGTTTTATAAGTGATTGTAAGAATGTAATGAAAAATACCTTACCAAAATTCTAAAAGAACCTTAACCACATCGTCGCTTGACACTACTGTTGAAGATATCACATAAGACAAATGCTACCACTCCCACACCCCACATTATTTTTGATAAATTGAGTTCTAAAAGAAAAGGTATGAAATTTAAAAATTATTTCTAATTATATCTTGATTGATTATGATGTGATTTTGGTGATTTTTTAGTTTTCTCTTCATTTATATACCGATAATAAACCATTTCATTCATCATTTCCAAACCATGCTACTCTATCTTAGCTCTCTATATGTGTATATACAAAAAAATAGATGTCTATATCAATTTATATATTTATTTACACACATATTTGTCTATATTTTTATTTTTTATGCTTATAAATATATTCTTGTATGTTTGTATGTGTGTGTGTGTATATATTATATGTTATGCATCTGATATATATTTTTTGAACCATAAAAAACTTTCTTTGTGGAATAAGTTTTTTATATAGTGAAATGAGTTTAACATTTTTTAGAAAAAAAGTACATTTTGATTTTTTTTGATGCAAAAAACATTTCCTCTATATGGTTAAATTTTTTGATGTATATATATATATATTTTTTATTTTTTAAAATTTATTTATATTTTTAAATTAATTTATTTTTTGAGTTTTTATTATTATTTATATCTAATTTTTCTAGAAATGTGTTACATTTTTTTATATAGTGAACTAATTTTTCATAAAATTTAAATGTAATTTTTCTATATATTTTTATTTTCTATTTGAGTTTAATTTTTTTTATTGTGAAATGAGTTTAAGAATACATATATAATGTTTAAAATGTATTACTTATGCTCACAAATAATTTGTGTTTTAAATTGTAAATGTAACTTATTCATCAGAAATCATTTTTTCTATGAAATGTTTTATCATGTGACATATGAAATTTATTTGGATTTCATAATATAATACATTTATTTTTTACTTAGAATTCGATATATTTTATGTTTCTATACTTATAATAATATATTTTAGAAGAATAAAAAATCCCCTCATAAAATGTTTATAAGGATTTATAATGATTTCAATTTAACAAAAAACATATGTTATGTGTGAATTGGAATATAACTTTTTGAGAAGAATAATTATTTAATTTGGTTTATATTTATAGTTATTTTTAAATTAATTTTATTTTTATATTTTGCAATGTAGTATAAAATCCATGCTTAATAATTATTATTGTATATACTATATAGATAAATGATAATTTATAAGTATATTTTTAATATTATACATTAAGTAAAAAATGCATGAAAAAATGAAAAATTAAATGAATAAATGATTTATATTTATTTTCTATTAAATATAAATAATTTTGAATCAAATAGAAAAAATATGAATATAAAGTGGATAGATTATAATCATATAAAAAATAGTATGAGAATGGAGTTAATGAGTTCATAAAGTTTGTAATAGAGCATCAAAATGATCCTTATCATATCATTTTTCAATGTTTCTATTATTGTTATTCAAAATAAAATTTTCAGATGATTTCGAATAATAATTGATCTATCATGGAACAAATAGAAGATATATATATTATATTAAACATAGGGAAGAAAAAAATGTTCCAAGTGTTTGGGATAACATTATGGTCTATATATTATTTGATATGATTAAAACTACATACAATGATGGAGATTAAATTGATGAAATGAAAATGATAATTGAATTTGAGCTTAAAATCTAACTAAATGTGTTTGATATGTTAAAGAGTTATGAGAAGATTCCACTATATCCATATTTCACTAAATATATCAATTTTTTAGCTATACTGGAGCTCTAAAATTTGAAATTTGTCATCATATGGAGTTACACCATCTTTATAGAAGAACATTCTCTCTTGAATGATATGTTACTAGAAGATAATAATCTTCATTTTCTAATATATGATTCTAA
This sequence comes from Viscum album, assembly GCA_963277665.1. Taxonomy (NCBI): domain Eukaryota; kingdom Viridiplantae; phylum Streptophyta; class Magnoliopsida; order Santalales; family Viscaceae; genus Viscum; species Viscum album. The sequence continues at coordinate 485,260,338 of OY728121.1, forward strand.
AAAATGTTATATTTACTGGGTACGACCTATGAAAAAATAAATTCCTATCCAAATACTTGTATACTATTTCTCAATGTCCATGAATAACTTAAAATTTTTCTAAGTGTGGTAAGAGTCGATAAAAGAAATATGTAACAAGTACTTATAATGTCATATGGTAAATTAAAATCATTCCAAGATTAATATGGCTATATGAAAGTGATTCGACTATGAGTTAATTGACATGACACCAAAATACAAGAATTCAAGATGAGAAACATCCTCAACCATTATACTCTCCTTAGTTTGAAAAAATAGATCATGAATTTACTAAATTTAGAAATAATTGTAGAAACCTATATATTGTTCTATATATTGATGTAATGAATCCTTTTGGTGTAAAATTTGTCACTCATGGTACATGTTCAACTATATTTAAAAATTTTAACATTCCACTATAGCTATGCATGTATCGCAAGTACATCATTTTGTCTCTGTTTATATTATGATCAAAACAACCATGTAATGATATTTTTTTATCTGGTTTAATTAATAAAAGATATAAAATTAATGTGGGATTCCAGAGTTATATTGTTTGATGCTTATATAAAAAAAGATCTTAGCTTGAGATCCATGTTGTTTTAATGATAAATGAATTTAGTTCTTATAGAATTTTTTTGGATATAAAATTAATGTAATATTTGGGCATCACATTTGTAAAGAAGGTATAGACTCAGTTAGGTTGAAACATTTCTTAAATACACTGTGTAAAAACTAGACCCTGCTAACAGCACATGCACCCCATTTTAACCTGGTTTTTGGGTCTTGGTCCACAAGACCCCACCAATTTTTCTATAGGCACATGGTCCCGTACCAAGGGCCCACCCACATGCCCAAACAGATCATGATACTAATGGATGTTCCCATAAGATAACACATGTTCTTTATGAATTGATATTACCCCACTCACACACACCTAGAGAAACATCCTAGGAGGTCACCCATCCTGATCACTACTCTAGGTCAATCAAGCATAACTGTGGAGTTCTAATGAGTAAGGATCCTGAAAGAATGATGAATTTTTCACATGATTCATATCATTTAGAATTTTAAACCTTTAACATTCTAGGGTGCTACATTTACCCCCTATAGAGGACAACATCCTCATTGTGGACCCTACATCTCAACCAAGGTAGTGCCACCACACATCCCGATGGGTTCATCCTTTGATACCAAAGTAACAATTGGGACTTTCTAACAACAAGAGACCCCACCTTAACATGACCACTCTGTCCTAGCACAAAAGAACCACTAATTTCCATGCAGATATGTGGTCCCCTACTTAGGGACCACCCTTTTACCTGAACGGATCATCAAATTACTAACTGCCCCTATGAACCAATGCTTTCTCTTTCTATAAAATATTTTTGGAGTTATAAACTAATTTAGTAAGACATTTCAAGGTATGTAGAGCATCCATGAATATGTAAAAAATATGAAATATATTATATTAAACATGAGTGATTTTTCTAAAATAATTGAATATCTAAAAAATGGTGCATCAAATGAGAAATCTGAGACCACCAATAGGTCTGTGATGAAGGGTTTACCCTAATAATAATATAATATTTGCGTTAATCATACATATGGTCATATCTCATGAGAAGATAACATATTTAATTTTTTTAGTATATTATTTTTCTTAAAATAACTAAATATATTTTAAGTAGCATACCGAATGAGAAATCTGAGACCACTGTTATGTTTAAGATATGGGGTTTACCGATGGTGAGACATAGATTTTATGTGCATTGGGTGTTTGTTCAGATCAATCCTTAAGGTTATGTTGTTTATATTTTTATTATGTTAATTTGATTAAATTAATTAATAAAAATCATCACTTAGTGGTTTCTCTTTCCCAAAGATAAAACCCCCATTTTTGTACATAGTTGATTTCAAAACTATCAATTTTATCACCATTTTGATTTTTTTATATTAAAATGGACTAATGAGGAGAGAATAATAACTCTATAATTATTTTTTATTTAAATAACATATTAAAATTAATGTTCTAAATAGGGGTCTTAAATACGGTGATTTTGGATTCTAAATAGTTGAAACATTTTAGCTTAATTTTTTTCCAACCCCATTGATTTTGAGTGTTCTTAAGACTCCCTTGTACACCTTTTCTAGAACCATGATTGATCTATTCAGGTGCGCATGACTTCGTATCCTTCTCCTTTTCGCACTGTGTATAGGTTTGTTTTTATTTTATTTCCTCCCTAATTTATTTCATAATTCCTAAAAAACATAATGTTGTTAAATATTTAAAACCTAGTTTTATCTAGGGATAATTTCACAAATTATCAAGGATAAATTATGAAAATTATCAATGGATAATTTGTTATAAATTATTAGGAGGTAATTGCGTGTGATTCTCATAAGAATTATTACTATCAAGGGGTATTTTAAAAAATTATCAATCTGAAAATTCATGAAATTATAAATGATAATTGTAATTAATTATCAAGATGTTTTTAAATTGATTTATTAAAGGATAATATATTTAATTGTCAAAAGTTTTTTTTGATCTGTAAAAAGATAATTATAGGGATTATAAAAAGATAATGATATCTGTTTAATAGAGAAAAATTTATTGAATAGAAAAACATATCAAATGATATTTTCATGGATCATTCTAGGGATAAATTATTGTAATTTATAAAAAATAATTAATTTTGATTAACAAAGGATATTTTTTAAAATTATCAAATGATAATTGTAATTTTATCAAAGGTTAAATTGTTGAAAATTAATTATAAAGGATAATTTATGATAAATAATCAAAAGATAATTATAAAGGATAATATATAATAAATTATCAAGATATAATTATAAAAGGTTAATATATAATAAATTATCAAAAGATAATTATAAAGGGGAATTTATGTAAAATTATGAAGAGATAATTGTAAAATGATAATTTATAAGAAATTATCAAAGGAAAATATAAAAGTATAATTTATAATAAATTATCAATAAATAATAATAAAAGGATAATTGGTGATAAATCATCAAAATATAATTATAAAATGATAATTTATGAGAAATTATCAAAAGATAATTGTAAAAGGATAATTTATAATAAATTAGCACAAGATAATTATAAAAGTATAACATAGGTTAACTTATCAAAAGATAACTATAAATGATAATTTATAATAAATTATTAAAATATAATTATAAAGGATAATTTAAGATAAATTATATAGATCATTATAAAATGATAATTATTCTTAATGAGAATTTTTTGAGCACATGAGTTGACCTAACATGATAATATAGAAATTATCTAAGAAAGAGAAAATATCATCACATGTGATATTTTAATAATAATTTTAAAATTATCTAGGAGAGAGAAGGTTTTATCACTTGTGATAAATTATTTATTTTTAAAATAAAATATATTGATTTTGTTCTAAGAACCCTTGAAAAACCTTTATCATTGATGTGTTTTTATTTATAATAATAAATTCATGAAGAGGTGTTCTTGACTATTGAGGTTTTCACTCCAAATTTTGAACTACACAGAGCTGTTTATCCTTGAATTTTACATTGATGATTTTGAGAAAGGAAGCTCCTTATCTTTTTGGGCTTTATTTTACATGAAGCCTTAATATAATTTATACATAGACATATTTAATGATAGTACTAGATTATGATCACTTGTGGGTGTGCCTATAGGCTTGGGAACCTTATGGGATACTTATTCCCATGAGTAATTATAGCTTATTATTCATGTTCTATGTTCATTACATGTATTGTTGTTCTAATTTAATTGTTATAATGTTCTATCATTTATCATGTATCCCACCATGATATGTGTTCTTTTGTGTTATTATTCTTGGATTCCAAGATAGGTGGACCATTGTGACATATTTATCCCTTAGAGGGGGAGTGCATACAAATTGTGATGATAGTGATGAGGGACCTATGAACAAGGTAGGGATGCGACAATGACCCATGTATGCCATGTGATACACTCTATTCCAAGAGAATTCCATGGGGTATGTCCTCGATGCCTAGTGAATTTCTAGAATCTGTTAATGCCTAGAGAATAATGAGAATATGAATTCCTTGATTCTTAGTGTATGATGAGTTAAACGATCAAACGATGTTGATTTGAATGATTTATGAGACTTGTGTTTAGTCCTTGATTCTTTTGAGACCTTGATTATCCTTCTAACATAGAGCCTAAGTAGGTACGATCAGGGGTTTGTGGTGGATTGGTTATCACATGAGTACTCAGTTTTTTGTATTGTGTGTTAATATTCTTGTTATAGATTTATTATAATTATAGAGTAAACTTGTATAATTGATAAAATTAGGTTAAGGATGCATTGGTGGTGTCCTATTGAGTCTTTTACTCACACCCTACTAGGGAATTTCAGTAAACTTGTAGATTTCATGAGGGATCCCACAAAGGGAAAGGGGCCTATGGAAAACTATTAAGCTCAAGAGTATGGAGATGGTGGTAGGGTATGATGGACATAGGTGGGGCCTATACTTTATCTTTTATTTTTTTTATCTTCATTATTTACCCTCGAAAATACTGTCACTTTTTGGAGCTACTTTTATTTACTTATCATGTATGCCTTTTATTTAGTTATTTTTCATGTTTACGATAAATATTTTTCATGTTAGTTATTTTTTCTTATTGATGCCATGACAGGATACTGAGGGTATATTCTCCCCACTATCAGACTTAGACCCTCACTAATATTCATAATCCTCTTATGTATGGGGAGTAACACATGAGGGAATGTGACCTTCTAGCTCAGAATCAGTTGTCCATGTTAGTATGTTACACACTATTTCTAGAAAATGATAAAATTTTACCTCAACAATATAAATATTGATCTTATATGACATCATTCAATGGGAATTTACAATAAGCTAAACCATACTATCCATTAATAGGTGAAGAAACATTTAATAAATTAAAGGTTAATTTTAGTTTTTTTGGTAATTAATTTTTGGAAAATTATATAAAAATTGGTCAGAAAAAGAGATCTAAAATTCTATTTTTCTTATGGGAATTTGAAGTTTTGAGAAGGGGCTATAAATTTTGATTGGAAGAGGTATTAAAACTAGAACCAAGATTATGGTTGATTTTTCGAGAGTTTGGAATCCTCAAAGAGGTTGTTTTAGACTTGAATTTGATCTTAGAGGGTGGGTAGAAGTGTCTTGGGAGTGAATTGGGGGTTCAAGATATGGAACTGTGGTAAAATCATAATTCTAAAACACCATCGAATAGCCTATATAGTTCCAATAGATTATCGATGAAAAATATAGAACCTTATCTTTTACTTGGGGATATTTTCTAGATAGTGTCCTCATAGGCACTTTTTTATGTGTGTGTGTTGGGGGGGGGGGGTGGATGGACCAATAATTTTACCCAAGATTCCCCTATTCCTTTTACTTATAATTTTATACCCTTGGGGGTCTAGGGATACCACAATAGATTCCTCTCCTTCCTTTCTTCATCAATGTGAGACCCCCTTATATCCTTTCCATTAAAATAATTATCTCTTGTGATCAAAAGCCCTCAATAAGTCTACATTTTCTATTATCTTCCATATTCAGTTATTTCCATAGCCTTTTGTTTATCCTTAATTTTGATATAATATTCACTATTTCTAGGGTTTTATTCTTCTTATTTTTTCTCTTATAATATAGGATGAATTTATGGTCAATATAGAACATGTAGACACTTCAAAGGCTAAGGTAGGAAGTCTCTCAATTTATTCCATATTTGTGGTTTAGTTTTGGTGTATGTGTAGTGCTGTATCACTTGTTTGTCATTTGATAAACTTGGATTTTTTAAGTGAATGTTTTTAATTGGATTTTTCCTTTTAGATTTGGTTTGGAACTTATATAATTAATTGGTAAATAGTTTTTGAAATGGTAATTAATTTGGATCATGTGATAGGCCTTGACTTTTTGTTTTTATAGAAATGGTAAATATGTTTGGAATGCGTATTTTTTAAAAAAGGAATATACCATGGATGTTTAAATTTAAATTTTAAGTGGATAGAAATTATTTTTATAAATGATGAAATTATTTATGTATAGACCTGGCAGCTACAAGGCCGGTCTGATAAAAAATGGTGTTTTGTATTTTAAAATGTTTAAAGGTAATAAAAAAAGCCCTTGGGGGTTAGAATTATTTCTAGAATAGAAATGAAAGATGAAACTTATACCTTTTTATTGATATATTATGTTAAATAGTTATAGGTTCATGCTATGTTTTAAATTAATTGGGGTTTTATGGTTAACCCAAGTTGAACACAACCCCTGGGGGACACTTGGATTTTATGGTTTACCTTGGATAAACACAACCCCTGGGGGATGCATGTATTTTAATAGTTTACTTGGGTTGTACATAGCCCCTGAGGGACACAAGGACTTATTGTAAACCCAGAATTAATATTGTCCTCAAGGATCCAAAGACTTATAATTAGACTCAGGGTGAACATGGCCCCCTAGGTAGACACTATGGATCGAGGGATGGGTATATTATCCCAAGACACCGATTTGGACTATGGTTGGGTATATTACCCTTTTTTGGGACTGGTTGGGCTTCTATATCCATTATGATGTTCTTAAAGATACACTTACACTAGATTAAGAAGGTTTGTACTATTCCTGAGGTGAACCCGACTCCCCATGTTCAGTGTTTATTTTTTGAATTATTTTAGATGTTTAAATAGAATTATGTATAATAGCTTAGCTTGAGCAATTATAAATGAAAAATTATTAGCTAATTATTTTGGGGATATTATTGGTTTCACTATTGAGTTTTACTCACACCCTGCCTGAGAATCCATGGAACTTGGGCACCCAAGTAGAATACTATCTGGTTGCAGGTTACAAGTTAGGGAAAGAACCCATTGCATGATGATAAGTTTGTAATGTTTGATTAAATTATAGTTGGTGAGACTAGGTAGTACTTGTGACTAGTTTATGGGAGATATTCAGCTTAGTTTTATTTAGGTATTTTAATTTTTCATGTTTATATGGTCCACCCATGGGTGATCTTTTTTACATATATAGAATACTATTTTATTAGAAATTTATGTCATTAATGTTATTTTATGAGCACTTATTATTTATTGGTGACATTTATCTGGACTGGTTTATATGTTTTTATTATTTACTTTACTATTATTACTTTTAAAAGAGTGTATTGTATGCCAATATAACCCTATAGACCCTCACTATTAGTCATCATCCTCTGGTGTATGGGGAGGCACGCCTAAGGTTATGTGGTGAACCGATCCTACTACTATTCTTTGAGTTATTTGGGGTTGGATGTTACAAAGTGATATTAGATAATGTTTTATTGTTAGATATATTTTGGCCATGGTAGATCAGAGATTAATAATATTTTTGGACTTAGTAATGAGTTCATTATAGGGAGTGATAAACCAACACATGGGGGGGGGGGGCTTGTTACCAATGGTGGGACATGTTGATCTTGAATTTATCTTTTTGCAGTTATATTTCATTTTCACATTGAGTGAGACACATAGTTTGAAATGTTACTGGTATATGAGGTTTTTAATCTTGTAATAGTATGTAAATACATACTAGATTTTTTTCATGCATCATTTCAGGCATATAGGGGTTCACATAACATAAACCATGCTTGGGACATGGGTTTAGATGTAGATTTCTTGCTACTTTTGATTTTTTTGGTAATTTGATTATATCTTCCTAATGATGAAAATATGATTTATATTTACCTATGGTATATATTTTTATAGTACCATGGGGATTGGTATTTAAAATTTACATAGTTTTTTTTGTGGTGTTTTCCATATATTGCTATATTTCCATCTTACTTGACCAATTCTAGTAATGAAATATTGATATAGGAAGATATAAATAGATTGATGATGGTATTTTTTAAGTAAAGTTCCATTAATAAATGTATTAAGTGTTTCCTATATAACTTATGAATGAAATTATATTTAACCAATACTTATAGAATATCATATCTTGATAACTTGTGATTTTTTTTGAAATGTCATTCTTATGGGCCTGATAATTAATATAAAAATTTAAATATTTAAAAAATGTTAAAGTATGAAATGTGAGTTTATAGAGTGAGGGATTTAAATACTCTTGAAACTAGAATGTTTTGAAATGTTAATTTTTAAAATAAATTAAATTTAAAATATCTTTTAAATAGATCTTTAAGGTTTTTCAGTAATAAGAAATCTCTTGAAAATAAAAATAATATATGAACCTCATGATTATGGTGTTGGAACATATCTATACATGGATTTACCTTGTGAGTTTATTGTGATGATTATTGGGATAGAACCTTTAAGGGTGGTGGTTGTTGGGTATATAAGGTTTTGACTTTAGTAATTGTGTTTTATGGCTAGGGAGAGAGACGAGTTTGTAGAACCTTTCTTAGTGTGTGGTGCATTTCATAGTGAATTCTATGCATGATGCATTTTTGTTGGATTTGTGGTATTTTCGGTTGTCATGAGCCATTCTGTGTAGTGATTTCCTATCATTCTTTTTGGTTTTCATTTGATCTGGGAGTGGGTTGGATCGTTTAGTTTCAGTTTTGTGCATAGGTACCCTAGAGTGGTTTTTTTTGAATGTTGATTACATGTGACCTTATGATGTGAGTGAGTGTTGACCCAAGAGTGGTGGTACTTATGAGGATTATTTTGGGGTCTAGGTGGTAGGACACAATTACCCCGGAGAGTGACTCATTTTTAGTGAGTTGATTACTTATTACCTATGAGTGTAACCCAAGAGAGGGGTTGAAATGACCTTCTGAGATTACTTAGTTGAGATGTAAGGTGTGGGTGGATTCTTTGACCAATTTGACCAAAACATGTTAGGTGATTCCTAGTTTTGATATAGTTATGGTGATCACATTGAGTGTTGGACACCCATGTTTAGGAAAATATTTAAGGGTATAATCATTTGGATTCTTGGCCTTGAAAATTGAGTTTTTCTTCTAGTACCTAGTGGAAAACTAGATATATTAATTGGGTTCTTTAAATGGAACCCGAGATGATGGATGTTCATGATCTTGGCCTTGATACATATAGGGTGGCATACCTATTGTAAGGGAGAACTGGGTATTCCTATATTTAGTTTAAAAGATAAATTAAAGGGGAATTGACAATTGCATGTTTATGTTTATGAGTCTAGGTTTAGTGATGCTCGACTCACATGATGATGAGTTGGGTCCTGTGAGTTAGTCACATTGGAGTGTGCAACCCTTGGGTTTGATGAGATAGGTGAGGTGATTCATTGTTTGTTTTTAAATTTTAAAAAACATGGGGTTTTAGTGCTCATTATCAAGATGAGGGTTGGGGTAGTAAATGTTGAGTTCATATCCCTATTGAGTTCGGTGTGTGCTCCCAACAACTCAATAAGAGTGAGGTTTGATTATTTCATTTTTGTGATGACTCCTACTGGTGGGAAGATTTGCATTAGAATATAGAATAAGTGAAGTGCTATTTTATGAAGGGGGTAAGAAGGGTAATTATATTTAATCAAGGATTACCTATGCCTGAGCATGGGTATAATTTAGGGTGTGAAAGTTTAGTCAATATGTGACATGACTGATGGGAGCATCAGTCGGGCTGCATGATATGTTGTTATAAGAGTGTGTTACTATTTGTTTCTAGGAAGAAATATAGTGTAACATGGTAAGTGAAATACCTACCATGATTTGGTTCAATAAATGGGAATGTACGAACCAAGGGGTGATGACCCTGAGGGGGTGGGGGACGTCTATTTGGACTAGGAGGGAGTGATAAGGCTGATTCAAGGGAATTGATCCAAGTAATTTAATTAAGGGATGATGGGTGTTGATTGGGAGGATCAGTATATATTTTATAAAGTATGGACACATTGGGGTCAGTGATCAAGAAGTAGGGGGAATGTACCTCATTGTGAAAAGAATTTAAGAGGATGTTAGTGATAATGAACCTGTGAGTTAGGAATGGGTATTAAATACATTGTTGTGTAGGCACTCATATATGAATAGTAAGTCCATGTATGAATATCAATTATGGTGGAATTCAGAAAGTGGTCCACATAGGCCAAGGTTTTGATCTTGTAGAGTGAAAATTAGAACACTTAATGGATAGAATTGTCATGAATTTCATGGGTTTATGAACTTTGTACAGGAAGGGTTGGTGGTGTGTAGGACTAGTCTTTAGATAGTCATGATATCACTATATTCCAGTGTATGGGTAGTTCTATTTCCATATGGATTCCCTAGGTAATCCCAAAGTTTGTTTTTTTATGTGAGGCTAGTTGGAATATGTGTAGTCACATTGGGCTTGGGAAAACTAATTTGATCAAATCATGGTTTGGTGAGGTGGCACATAGATACTCTGGGAATATCATGGAGGATATTTTATGTGGTTGGTGACTCAACCTTTGAGCTATAGAAGGAATGCAGGGCTAGACCTCAGTGTATTAATTTGAGGTTTTGGGATCCCTTCATCAATCAAGGCATCACGATTCAGTGGTTAATTTCACGTTAGAGGTGGAAGCCTAACATTCTTGAGTTAGGTTGTCTAGAGGTGGTCCAACTATTGTTCTTATTCCTAATTCAATATTGTGGGTTAAGAAATATGCCGAAAAAATCATTTTAAATATGAAAGGTTTGTTCAATTTTGGATAGGGTTTTCAAGAAAGGAATGAAGTGTCAATGTTATTCTTGGATGGTGGATGAACATATGTTTGTATCTGAATATGGGAAATGGGAATTGTTTATGGTTTTTCCCGATGCTACCATTTGTATTAAGATACTGTATGTTGAGTATCATGATGAGTGGGTCAATGAACTATTGAGAATCTTCTTCGTGAGGAAATTCCGATAGAAGGAGGAACCAAGATTCCCAATTGACCTTGTAAGTTATGTACTATGGTGGGGGAATCATATACTGGGTAATTTATTAAGAAACAATTCCTTTTCATATCATATAGACATGCTCGATAAGAACCATATTAGTTTCTTGGAATTAAGTGATAATTATAGATTTTGTTTTGAATGGAAGATTATTTGGCCTTAGGAATTACATTTGGAATCTATATTGGGAATTGAGTAATGTGACATAGACACTGAAAGAGAATAAATGACTAGGGGTAGAACGATTGTAGCTGGATTACCACAAGGGTTTCCCAAACACAATAAGTACTATGGTGGGTAGTCTAAAATGACCATGTCCATAAAGTAATTTTATGTTTTGGGAAGGGGATTGAACTTTTTATTAGAAGAAGGGATGAAACATGAACTGAGCTTTAGGTTGTGTTTTTTAGAGTTTGGAAGACTTAAAGAGCTGATTTTATACATATCATGGAGATCAAAGGGAATATGGAGGAGTCATGGGAGTGAATGGGGGGGGGGGTTGTTATATGGATCTAGGGCTGTAGCATAATGTTTCAGTACCATTGGCTAGCCAGTATAGTTCCATAAACACACCTATGGACTAATATAGAACCCCATGTTCTATTTGGGGAAACTGTCCATCTGGTGGACTCTTGGGTACTTTTTAAGGTACTTTTTAAGGTTGGGGGGGGGGGACTTGATAATTTTACCCTAACACCCCCTATTCATTTTATGTGGAATTTTAGAACCTTGGGGTTCTTGGTACCCCCCATATATGCCTCTACTCCCTTTCTTCCTATATGGGAGACCCCCTTGTATCTTGGTTATTGGAAGTATAGTCTCTTTTGATCAAGAGACCTTGGTAAGTCCATGTGTCATCCTATATTACTTCTTCATTAATCTCAATAGCTTATTGTTTCCCCAAAATTTAAATATAATTTTCCCTATTTTGAGGGATTTATCATTGGTTTTGTTCTCCTATGTTTCAAGAATAACGATTTGATGATATTGAACATGTAGACTCATCTAAGGTTAAGGTAGGTGGTCTCTTAATCTAAGAAATAGTCTTGGTTCAGTTTTGGTTCATGTATTGCATAGTATCACCATTTTTGGAATGAAATGAACTTAGTTTTTTAAAAAATAGGTTTAAATTTGGTGTTTCCTTGTTTTAAGTCCCTATATAATATAATTAGCGTCATTTACTTATATGTTCCTAAATGTTTAAGCCATATTAATTTTTTTTTCCAATATGGGGTTTTTTATAACAGATAGTTGTGAAATGGTATTACATAATCAACGATTAATGTAAATGGAAAAATTTTCTAAACCAAATCTTGAAATGGTAATAGGTTTTGTAAATAATGACATTGAGATTTGGTTTGGAACATATATAGGAAATTTTTAAATTGTTTTTGAAATGTAAAATCATTTGGATCCTATGATAGGACTTGAGCTATGATTTTTATAGAAATGGGAAATATATTTAGAACTTGTATTTTACAAAAATACGATATAACATGGATGTTTTATTTTAAATTAAAGTGGTTAGAAATGAGTTTTAGAAATAGAAAAATAGTTTATTAATGTAAATATAAGCCACACTACTTGTTTTTAAAAGAATAATGTTTTTTATTTTTAATTGTGTAAGTGTCAGACCTATTTTGGGAATGTAAATATAAGATAAAAATATACCTTGTTATTACTCTCTTGTGTTAAATGATCATATCTAAATGTTCTATTATAAATAAATGTGATTTTATTGTTAACTTGAGGTAAGGATGTCCCTAATGGATTTTCAGATTTGATGGTTAACTTGGGTTGAACATGTCCCTCAGGGGATGATTGGATTTTGATGGTTAATCTAGGGTGAACATGGCCCCTGTGGGACATTGATACTTATGGTCAACATGTGGTGAACATGGACCTCCATGGATACAAAGACTTATGGTTAAACCTGGGGTGAACATGATTCCCCATGAGTAATTTGGGGCTCTAGGGTTTGGTAAATTATCCACTAATGATGGTTTGGACTAGGGATGGTTATATTACCCCTATCCAAGAGTGGTTGGATAAGAATGATCATCAAGAAATACTAAAAATACCCCAAAACTGGACAAAACCTGTTTATACCATTCCTAGGGTGAACTCAACCTTTGGGTTTAGCATTTATTTTTGTGAATTAATTTGAATTTTTATATGGCAATATTTTTTATGTAATAGATTGAGCACTACTGCATGAATTATTATGGGTTGATTATTTTAAGAGCATCATTGGTGGTTTCCTACTGAGTTTCACTAAAACATCGCTTAGGACACATAGAACTTGGGTACTTTAGCCAAATATTATTTGGTTGTAGGTTATAGGTTAGTGAAATGGAATGTTGCATGAGGGTACATTTATCATGTTAGAGAGGAGTATAGATGAATGGGCTAGGGGGGACTCAGGGAAAGTTTTGGGGTGATATTTAGTTTGGTTTAATTTAGAATTTTTTATTTTTCATATATATATGATCTAACCATAGGGGGTCCATTTAAATGTTTGGAATACTCTTTTATAAGACCACTGTGACGTTTGGGTTATTTTATCATCACTTTCCATTTTTCTGTGATAGTCAAATGGCTTGGTTTATATTTTATTATTATTTCCATTACTATAAAACTCTTATGAGATGTTATGGTTTCCCCATATATCCTTATAGACCCTTGTCTCTAGTAGTATGATTTTGGAACATAGTGAGGTGCGCCCGAGGTTATGTGGTGAACCGGTCCAACTACTGTTCTCCAATTGAGTTGGGGTGGGATGTTACAAGATCAATTTTTATTTTTAAATTACCGTACTATATTTTTTGTACATTATTCATTTTTTTCATTGACATAGAAAGAATTATATGTGATAGTTTCATTGGTTCATTTATAAATTCAGAATTTTTTTTTGGAATTATGGATAGGTTGGACTTGATTTATATTGATATACGAGAAGAATTAAATCTATTGAAGGGTAAAAGATGAACTTTTATTCCTCTAGAGAATTACACTCTTTCCAAGAAAGAAAAATTTCATTTTTTAAACATCATTATTGGTTTAAATCTTAAATATGGGTATTTATCAAATATCAAAAATATAATATTTGTGACTTATTTGAATTTAAAGGGGTTAAACTCATATGAAAATAATATTTTTATGCAAGATTTAATTCAAGTGGATTTACATTACATTCTTTCTAAAAATTTCCAACAGACATCAACCAAGATATACTTCATTTTTAAAGATATATATATAATTTTTATAGACTAAATAAAGTTTATAATTATAAAAAGGTAAATTATTGTCATATTAAGAGAATTTTAGATGTCCATTCCATTATCATTGTTTGAAATAATAGATCACTTGGTTAAATAAATCTATCTATTTTTTACTATAAATTATAGATGGATGTACCCCATTAAATTTTTTATGATTATTTTGAATGTGTATTTCAGAAATTGATGTTGGCTAGAAGGTGATATCATAGAGTGATATATTATTGAATAATCTATTGAATTCCATACCGACTACCCATCTGATTTGGATAAAATGAGTCTTCTAAAATCTCATCACAATGGGTTACTTATTGGAGTAGCAATTTCTGGAATATTTATTGTCATAATTACTATCATATAGAATTATTAGACTTATCTTTTTTGATTTATTGAATAATGTAATTGTTTATCCATATTTTGATAATTAAAATGTAATTTTTAGGTATTAAAATCCATCACGGGATGAAAGTTGGATATCAAATACACATAATTAATATTTTATAAGATGTTTTATATATTATTTTAATGGATTTATAAAAAAATATGAATTTATTTTTTGAATAACATTGATGGTTAGATAGAGGACGAAGTGTACATTTATTATCTTATAATGGTTTTGTAATTAATAGGAATAAATTCTACAAAAAGGATTGTGATTAACATATCACAATGTAAAATAAGGGAATTACTATTGTGGTTTAAGTAATGAATGTATCTGGTACCAAGAATAAAAAATATGATTTTTTAGAATATTTCATAGTTTGGAATATTTAAAAAAAATATCAAGGCTATTTTATACAACATTCCAAGTGTTTATTTTTCGATTAAAATAGGTTGATAAGACTAGTGTTGTTAAAATCGATGAATTGGTATTTATTAATGAGAATTTCATTAAAGGAGGTTACATGGATGGACCATTAATAATTGAATCATAGGCAGTATAAGTATTTTATGACCAGGATCTTGGAATAAAAAATATGTCAATTATTCTATTGGTGACTAAAAAAATTTATGGATAAATGAAAACTCTATTTAGGTCAACCCTTTCATTGGGATGTCACAATCATTTTACAGTTGTCCCAATGGGTGTATTCTATGTCATAGGGGACTATAAGGAGGGGATTTGGGTATATTACAGAGGCTCTGGATCCCTTTAATCTTTAAATGGAAAAAGTGTTTTTGAATAGGTGAAATATAATAATTCTATTACATCCTCCACTAGTGAACACAACATAAGAAATAAAATCACAGTAAACATGTAGGCCTGGGGACTTAATCCCCATGACCTTCTCTTCACCCCAAGCCCTTCCGACCCCACAACCAACGATGGGACATAAATACGTAAAATATATTTGAATGGTTTTTATATATATAATGTGATTGTTTATAATATTATGAGTTCACTACTATATATATATAATTAAAATTATTTTTTAACTAGTTATACAGATAATAGATCCTTCTCAAATTTATGCTACTAATCTTGACGAACAACATAACAAAGATGTTGAAATTGAAAAAAATAGAAGGTGAACAATATTTTATAGGTGAGAAATTACTTGATGGTGAGAAAGTAGGTGAAAATTATGAGGTTGAAAAAAATACCTAGAAGGCATAGAGTGATGGAGTTATTAAAAGTTATTAAGTGGAGAAGTAATGGTAAAAAATTTAAGGTCATATGGAATTAACATTGTCTTGATATTGACACCATAATGTCCAATTTAACTGGCCACATTAGGGACAATACTAAAATGAATGTATTGATCGATATATATAAATTCAATTATCTTACGGATGCATTTAATGCAATAATTTTGGAATTAAATAGGGTAGAATTATGAAATAATTTATCTATTTTACCAAAAAATCAAATAATGAAATGTTGATTTACTCTTTATTATCCCTTATAGAGTAAATTTTTATTAGAAGGATATAGAATTAAATTCATTATAATTATTTCTATAAAGTATCATATATTATTTCTAACACTTATTATATAACATCATCTTAGGGGTAATAAGGAAAAATTAAAGCCCTAACCATGAGCTATATATGTACACATCCAAAACCAAGAGACCTAGGATGCTTTCATTATTTATTGAGAGGAGGAAGAATTAAGGGACATTATAAATAATATTATTTGGTTAGAGATTACATGTATTAATCACTATGATTCCTAATTATTAATTTATGAAAAATAAATATGTGTAGAAAATAAACAATGTACATTAAAACTCATATACCCCTACCATAAAGCGAGTATGTGATACACTTCACTTGAATAAAATATGGTATATATTTTAAATCTATAATAAAATAGTTATGTGATATTAAAAAATGATAGAATTATGTTCCTATTTTATATTTATATTGATGAATTAGAGTATCAATCCACTTATATCCCATATCATGTACTATATTAGGAGGCTCATGTAAATAAAAATTGAAACATAGTAGATGAAAACAGAAAATACAGGTAAATCATCTATAAGTATATAATAATTTTTTTAAAAATAAACTAAAATTATAATGAATAATTGATTTCAAATATTTTTATCTAGTTTTGAAACAAGAATTTTCATTTACTATAGATTAATAATAAGTAATTTTAGTGAATTTTAAGCATCCAAGAGAGTATGACTTTGTTATAGGTGTGATTTTAGAGTTTCACCATGAGAATAATCTAAGAAATAAATAAAATAGAAAGATATAAACAAAGAAATTAAAAAGTTTTAGGGATAGATAGATACTCTAATTTAAAATTTTAATTGGTATGATGGTGTGATAAAACAACTTATATGAATGGATCGATTATAATAATCAACACAACAAAAACTACTATGTGAAGAGGAACCCACCCCTAGTTTTGATTCATGCGAATCACATAAAAATCCTCCCTTAAATTAGGTAATAAATTTTTTCATAATAGTTTAAGTTAAATGTTAATAAAATATATACTGATAACTTTCATTTATTGTAATTTTTATTGATTAATTTTTTTTATTTATATCTTTCATTACTCACTCATCTCCTTATTGAAGATGGTAAAATATACAATATCCAAGGCTATATTCTATATAATAAACAAATTAAAAAAGTGTTCATGATATTAGAGATTAATGTAGCTCATGATCCAATCACTGAGCTTTAAATTCCTCTTCATTATCTTGATATTCACAAGGTTTATCATTCTATTATAACTTTTATTGTATAATAATTTAATCTTATAATGAATATCTATGAGAATGAGTTATGTCATATCAGATTAATTTCATATGAAAAAACTGTTATAATTAAAAAATTTATAAACTTAGGTATGTTATTATATAAGGATAACTAGAAGGGGAAACAAATGTTTGATTTAGGAAAATATAAAGGATCAGCTAAAAGATTGGAAAGACTTTATAAGAGTACCTTAACCCAAAAAATTTCACTATAAGATTTATTAAAATTATATTTTTATAAAGATAGAATATTCCAAATTAGAGAAATAATAGACATTTTATTTTAATAGAAAATGTATAGAGAGGTCATTAGTGACATAATAAGTGTTGATAATGTAAATTAAATTCTCAAGAATCAATTGTTAGGATCCTTAGTTGCGATTTAATACACATTGTACATTTTCATAATTCATTTTTGAAATATTTAATGAAATATTTTTATTACAATACAATACTATTTGTATTTTTAAAAGTGTATATATCACACCAAAATAAAGGGAAAGGCTTGTGATAAACAATTTGGACTTGTTATTCCACAAGAAAATTCTATAAAAAAACATCAATGGATGAATATAGAACTTTACTATGAGGACATGAAGTATCTAAAATGTTTGAAAAGAAGATACCAAAAAATATGTTATTTCTAATACCTATAATACAAGGGTAAAAATATATACTCCAATCATATAAAATATATTTTTATTTTTTCCATTAATTATTCCTTTTTATTTTCTTATGACTCATTTGATGCTCTTGTACTCAATTTGGATACTACAATGATTTATTTTTAACATCATATGCATGGATATCTAAAAAATTTACCACACATAAAACCCCTTATGAATTTTTAATACAGTACAATAAAGATTTTTCAAATAAGCCTCAAACTATATTTTTAACATCATACTATAATAAGATTTTGTTATCATAGGGAATTTTTTATTTTCCAAGAAACACATTTTATGAGGATAATCAATGAACATAATAATCCTATATATTTATATAACTAGACATGTATTATAAAATATATAATAATAATATTTCTCTATAAAAACACATTTCAATTTTTCTATATTTATCAACATTTTTATAGTTTGCAAAACAAAGTAACCTAATTAGTTATGGTTATTATGCTCATAAATTTATTAAATATATCATATTACATCAACAAAATTTCATCCCTAAAGAGGTATTTCAAAATTTAATTATAATTTCATTTAAAATATTTATAAATAATTTTCTTATCTCTATTTTTCTTGCAGTACTGGGAGATTTTACCATCGACATATTAAAAATAAGAAATAAATTTATTTTAGAATGAGTGATAATATCTCAAGCCCTAAAGATATTTTTAAAAATCATGAATATGCGATTTTAATCACATTTTTAATTTTATTATTTCATGGATATTGTAAAGAGTTGATTTATCTATGTATTATTTAATTATTTTCTTTATCCTTGAATATATGACTAAAATTTAGTGTATTTGATTTAAATATGATATTTTAATTTAAAATACATGTCATATACTCAAAACTGAGAAAAAATTCTTTTATTTTAATAATTACTTATGAAAATGATATATTATCCATTTTTTATGTGTAGTAGTTTACCACACAATATTTCAATACATGTTGTGGTCAGTATTATAAGAAGTGACTACTTTAAATTTAAAAGTGAATCTTTAGTTTAAAATAACCATCCCATATTCAAAACCAAGAAAAAAAAACTTGGATTTTCATGATACTATAGAAAAATGGTCAATGAAAAATTTGGAGGTTTAGTAATTGAATTCATGTCAATTTGATATGTGGTGTTTTTGATATTACATAAAGTGCATGTTTTTGGTTTTGAAATGAAATTTCAGTTCAAAACATCTGTCATATATTCAAAACTATGAAAATTTAATCCCATTTTCATAATAAATCAGGAAAATATTATTTAATTAATTTTTGAAATTTTGGAATTAATGTTACATAAATATGACACATGGTGTAGCTGGTTTGATTGAAAGTGCATGTTTTCAATTTTAAAGTGAAATTTTAGTTCAAAATGTGTGTCACTCAGTAAAAACTAAAAAAATATTCTGGGATTGTCATGAGAATTTTGGAAAATTTTTAATGATTAATTTTTGATTTGTATTAGTTAACCTAAAATAATTACAACAAGAATTATGACCAACCTGAAAAAAGTGTTTGTTTTCCATTTAAAAGTGACATTTTAGTTTAAAAAACACATCAAACCATAGCACCCCTAGTTTGAGGTATGTAACCTTTTTATTCCTTTTTTATGTGTTAAAAGTTCCTAAGATGAGTTGGGAATAGGTTAGGAGAGTTTTGAAGTATTTTGAATATGTTTGGAAAATTTTCTAAAGGCGTAAAATTTGAGCATGGTTAGGGGAAACTGGGCAGGTTCTCTAGGAAACCGTATAGGGGGAGATAGTATGCTTCACATGGATTGCACATGGTTTTCCAAACTATGTGAGGAAACCATGAAGAGCCCTTCTCTCAAGATAGTGGCATGTGCATGGTTAGCGCACGGTTCTCCAAACCGTGCAGGCTAACCGTGCGACCACATGAAAATGGGGTTTTTAAATCTGGGCTCCCTCGGGCAGGACCTATTTCACATAAAACTCTCTCCCACTCTATCATCACTCAATATTTTGTGTTCTCAAAGTTTGGAGGTGATCTCTAACATGTTTTAGATGAAAATCGAAGGGGTTTCTTGGTGTATTGAAGTCAGTTCTTCTCGGGTAAGTCTCCTCTTGTGGTTATTTGTGGTTTCCTATAGATCTACATCTCCCTCTCTCTATGTTTTATATATCTAAACCCATTGTGTGTAGATATAGGGTTGTGGTTTCCTTGGGTGTTGATTTCAAGGATTCTAGATGTTAGGGAAGGATATCTAGAGCGGTTTTAGTGGTGCGTTTTCCTGGATTGGAGTGCGGTTTCTTGTGGGTCGAATTCACAAGAACCCTAAAGGTAGGTGGCTTCTCTTTGGACATCACATGTTTAGAAATAGTGGTTTTGGTACAATTAATTTGTTTTCATTGAATTTAACTGTGATAATGATGTGTTAATCTTTTTGGAAACCCTTTTTTTGGTGATTTGGGAATTTTGGGGAAAATGGGTTATTGTTGCAAAAAGGGGCTTATTGTTTGATTTTAAAATGTTGATTTTAAAATCATTAGTAGTTGATTATGAAAAATGTTTTGTGAAATATCGTTTTCAAAAAAGATGTTATTTATTGAAATGGGGTTGGTCATGGAAAATTGGTTAAAGGGTGTTTTCA
The DNA here is from genome assembly GCA_963277665.1 of Viscum album. Lineage (NCBI taxonomy): Eukaryota > Viridiplantae > Streptophyta > Magnoliopsida > Santalales > Viscaceae > Viscum > Viscum album. The sequence goes on from OY728121.1 coordinate 485,281,070, forward strand.
ATAAATGGGTGATTTATTGATGTGAATGGCAGGTGATGGGAATGATGGTTTCATTTTGGGGGGCCTTGGTGCTTTGTGCTTGTTGGTTGACTAAGTGTGAGGGATTGTGTGGATTTCATGGAATTGGGTGGGAAGTACCACTATAAAAGGGTATGGATAGTGGATGGAAGGGCCACCATCAAGGGATAAGTGGGAAGGAAGTACCACTAGTTGGAAATATAGTGAATAGGTTGGACGAAAGCTCCACCATTTTGGTTTCCTTGTTGTGTGTTGTTTGTAAGATGGATTTTTTTGTTCTAATGAGAAATGGTGAAATGAATTATGGAATAGTCATTTGTATTTCTTATTTTTTTGGGAATTTGGGTGGAAATGTATTTGTAAAAGAATTTTTGGCTTGTCTTAAGTTGTTGTGCTATTAAAAGTTCTATATAATTTGTTTTATATAAATATGATAATGGTTCCATCCTAGTGTCATGTGTAGGGAATTCATTTGGGGAAAACCTACTGATTATTTTTACTCAACCCCTTCTTTGGCCCTTTGGTTATTTTGTAGATGCTGTACTCTAGGATACATGTAAGAGTAAAGCATCTCATTTTTCAAGCAGTTAGGGATGATGCTTGGGGATGTTGAGGTTCTTGGATCATGGAGCTTGGGTAGAGCTATGTATGATGTCCTAGTTCTATTGGAGTCTTGTTGTAGTCTTTTTCTTGGTACTCTGATTTTGACTTAGTTTTATCGGGCATGTGGGGTCATTATGGATTAGTTGGTTGTCTTTTAGTAATGTATTAGTTTTTTTTTGTTGTTTCCATGCATCATGTATTTAGGTATTGTTTGGTTAGTGGGTTTTTTCTTAAGGGAAAATCGTTCCCCTACTTATTCTCGAAGCCCTCGACATTTATTACCAACCTTTGGTGCCTTGGGAACCCTGCTTATGGACAAGTAGCATTCCTACACCCTCTCAATCCAATGAGATGGGGCGAGATGTTACAAGTGGTATCAGTTTGTTCGGTCCTTAGCTTTCAAGTGAGAACAGTTGTTCAGTCCTTTGGCATTGACTGTTGTTCTCGGTGTTGACATTATTTCTTGGTCTATTCCTTAATTTGGTATGGTATCAATGCATAGGATAGTCATAAATTGTAATGTAGAGAATAAAAGGATGTAGCTAACCCTTTTATGCTGAACATCAAGTTACTGGGGAGTTGGGTACATAAGTGTTTGGAGACACTTATAGGCATTAGACATCTCATTATTGTGGGTGTAACCAATGAGATGAGCATGACATGCATAGTAGAAATGACTTCCCACTAGGATTTATATTTCAATGGGGTATAATATTCTAGGGTTTAATATGAATTTGTTGATTTTGAAAATTTGTATTGGGTTTCAAAATGGAAGAATTTGAAACATGGAAACTTGTGGTATTTTGAAAATGGGTTTATTTTAAAAACATGGTGGATTTTTTAGAATAGTGAAACATGAAAAATGTGAACTTGTGGAAAGAATGGTTGTGATATTTGCAATGTATTGAATTTGAAAATTGAATACCCTTTCTTGTTAAGGGAGGGAAACTTACGATTGTTTTTTTATTGATAGAAATGGAACTGGGTAGGAATCATAGGGACCAAATGGAGGAAGCTGCTGAAAATGTTGTTGCACCTAAGCCCTAGGTGAACCTATAGTTAGTGTAGAGTATAGTGCAAGATTTCCAATATATGGAAAGTGGGGATAAAGTGGATGAACCAAGGCATGCAGATAATGTGGTTCAGTTTAAAAGGAATAATTCACCCATATTTAGGGGTTATTTAGAGCTAGAAAGGGTTGAAGCATGGATGAACATAATGAATAGTATATTTTACTTCTTGGGAACACCAGTAGAGATGAAAGTGAAGTTATCCACATATATGTTGAAAGATCATACTCTCAAGTGGTGGGAGCTGGCGGTCCTATCTAGGATGGACCAAAGTATGACGTAGGAGGGGTTTGAGGAATTGTTTAATAAACAATTCTACCCTTATACTTTCAAAATTCAGCATACAATGGATTTATTCAGTTTGAAGCAAGGTAACATGGTACTGACGGAATATGAGGCTATTTTTATGAACTTAGTGTGGTTTTCACCTGAGGTGGTGGATAGTACATCATTGAAGTGACAAATTTTTGAAGTTAGGTTGAAGGAGGAAATTCATTCCAAGATAGTGGTGTTGTGTATAAATGATTACACAGAAATGGTGAATAGAGCTATGGTGGTTGAGTGGGACCTTTTGGGAGATACATGCGGGAGAAGTTTGTTGGTACCCACATGGAAAAGTGGGAACATGAATGCTAGGATCAAGTGGAAGAGGGACACTTATTTCTAGGGTGGGAGTATGACTCAGAATCTAATGGCAGGACCAGTGAATCTTCCTTTAAAGCCTCAGAACAAACTAGGATGCTTTTAGTGTGGTTATACAAGCCACATCAAGTAGGATTTTACGAAATAACATCGAGCATGCCATAATTGTAAGAAGATGGGGCATCTCCATCATTATTGTCGGAATGATCTGAGGTCAAGTGTTCGTGACACACTTTAGGGGTCGCAGGGGTTTTATGCCTCGAAGGGATGGAGGTAGCACCATACCCCTCGACAGTAGAGTAATGTTGGTCATAGTGATTCTAGTAATACCACAAAGCCTCAACTGGGTACTAAGGAGTAGAGTGTGGAAACTAAGTAGTTGTTTGGATCTTCATAGGTAGTTATGTATAATCAGTCGGGACCATCCAGGGTACAAGGTACAGTTCTTTTAAATTCAACATTGATTCATTCTTTGTTTGATACGAGTTCTTCACATTCCTTTATTGCTTATCACATCATTGATTTTTTGGGTTTACACGTGGAAATGATGCCATTTGTTTTGAAACTACAAACTCCTCTAGGTCAAAGAGAGTGTTGGGCCTTCCTATTTCTAGGCTATTGTTTAGTTGTGAATGACATTGAATTGATGTGGGATTTCTCAATGCTTAAGATGGATGCTTATGATATAATCCTGGGAATGTATTGGTTGGAAATGTTTAAGGCCCACATCTATTTCTATGCGCAAATGATTAATTTTGTGATGGAGGATGGCATTAGACATCTCTTTAGAGGGGAGAAGAGTGAAAATATGGGAGACAATTTTTTCTTAGCCTCCACTGTTGGCACGATCTCATAGCAGTTAGATACTTTTTCATTGGCATCGATGGAATATATTGAGAATAGTGTTCTTCCAATTGTTGTGGATTAGTTTATGGATGTATTTTCTGAATAATTATCAGGGTTTCCACCAATGAGAGAAGCGGATTTTAAGATTGATCTTCTTCCGGGGACCAATCCCATCTCACTTCTATCTTATCGAATGGAACCAAAAGAATTGTGGTAATTAAAGGTGTAGTTGGAAGAGTTAGAAAAAAATGGGTTTGTCCATCCTAGCATGTCTCTATGGCCAGTGCCAATTTTGTTTGTTAAAAAGGAAGATGGAACCTTGGGGCTCCGTGTTGATTATAATAGACTTAATCATGTTACAATAAAGAATCGATATCCACTACCACACATTGATGATTTTGTTGACCAGTTGAGGGGATATCAGTGGTTCTCTAAGATTGACTTGAGGTCCGGATATCATCAATTATGGGTAAGGAATCAGGATATGTAGAAAAAAGATTTCAAAAGTAGATATAGCCATTAAGAGTATTTGGTTATACCCTTTGGTCGAACTAAAACACCAATAGTGTTCATGGAATTGATGAATCATATATTTTAGAGATATCTGGATTCTTTTGTGGGTATTTGTGGATGATATACTGGTGTATTCTAGGACAATGGTAGAGCATGAGAAGCACTTGGAGATCATGTTTGGGATCTTTAGGGACCATCAATTGTATTCTAAATTGTCAAAGTTTGACTTTTGGATACGGTAGGTTCATTTCCTTGGACATGTTATTTCTAAGAGGGGTGTTTTAGTTGATCTAGAAAAGATATAGGCGGTTATCTCTTGGTAACATCCAAATAACATTATTGAGATTCGATGCTTCCTTGGTCTAGCTGTGTATTATCGACGTTTTGTTCATGATTTATCATGATTGGCTTCACCAATGAAAACTTTTACAAGGAAGAATATCCCATATCAATGGGATGAGCAGTTTCATAAATGCTTTGAAGAGTTAAATATTCACCTTACATTAGCACCAATATTGGTTTCTCCAGAACCAGGGAAAGGGTACGTGGTGTATTGTGATGCTTCCGGATTAGGGTTAGGGTGTGTTATCATGTAGGGGGTTCATGTGGTTTCATATGGCTCACATCAGTTAAGTTTACCTTAGAAGAACTACCCTACACATGATTTGAATTTGGCAGTAGTGGTTCATGCTTTAAAAATGTGGCATAATTATCTCTTTGGTGAGAAATTTATAGTGTTTACCGATCACAAGAGCTCAAAGCATATCTTCTCACAAAGAGATTTAAACCATAGGAAAAGGAGATTGATATAATATCTCTAGATGTTTGATTTTGACTTAATGTACACACCAGGTAAGGTAAATTCAATGACAGATGCATTAAGTAGAAAATCATATTCTCATGTTGTGAAACATGTATCAGATCAGTGGTAGTTGATGTTAGTCATAGCTAACATGCAGTTGGAATGTGAGGAACATGGTGATAGAGTGGTCTTATTTATTGTTTTGTTGGTTCCTAACATGGATGGTTTTGTTAAAAAGGCACAAGCACTTTATTTTGAATGCATGGTGATGAGGTTGAAGCTTAATGGTGGTGAGGCAATTGAGAACTGGGAACTGAATAGGAATTTAGTGTTCTGTTTTCGGAATCAGATAGTGGTACCAATGTATTTTTGGGAGGAACTTCTTAGGAACTATCATCATTTTGGGAGAGTTTTCCATCCATGAATTCAGAAAATGTATAAGGAATTTAAAGTGTAGTTTTGGCGGGCTGTTATGAAAAGGGATGTGGTTGGGTTTGTCTTGAGATGCTTGATTTGTCAACAAGTTAAGACATAACATCAATATCCAACATTCATGTTGTACTATTTACCTATCCTAGTGTGGAAATGGGAGAATATAGCAATGGATTTTGTGATGGGTCTCCCAAGAATGGTTTGGAATCACGATTCTATATGGGTGATTGTGGATCGGCTCACAAAGTCGGCACATTTCATCCCGATTCGTGAATCTCATATAGTGGAGGATATGTCCAAAATATATACCCAGAAGGTGGTAAAGAGTCATGTTGTTCCAATTTCGATTGTATCAAATAGAGATCCTAGGTTCACATATCATTTCTGGAAATCTTTGCAGCAATCCCTTAGAACATAGGTGACTATGAGCATGACGTATAATCTGTAGACAGATGACCAATCCAAGAGTAAGATACAAACCATGGAGGATATGTTAAAGGATTGTGTGATATATTTTTCTGGTTCATGGGATGATCACTTATAGTTGGTGGAGTTATCCTATAATAACAATTATTAGGCTTCAAAACATATGACTCCGTTTGAGGCATTATATGGGCGTCTGCGACATTCTCTACTATGTTGGGTGGAAATAGGTGAGACTTTGATGATCAGACCGAGCCTTTTCCAAGAGACTATGTAGAATAAAAAGTTGATTAGGAAGAATATAGAGATAGCTCAGAGTTTTTAGAAATCATATGCGGACCATCGTCGATGATTGTTGTGGTTCGAGGTGGGTGATCATGTGTTTTTCAGAATCTCTCCTAGGTTGGGACATCACCGGTTTGGGAGGCAGGGTAAGTTATATTTGAGGTATATTGGTGATTTTGAGATAATTTAGAGGATTGGAGGGGAGGATTATCGTTTGTATTTTCCAGTACAGTTTAGTTTGGTGCACAATGTGTTTAATGTGTCACAGTTGAAAAAGTATCATCCAGATTGTGACCATGTGATTCATTGGGATCATGCTGAGCTAGAACCAAATGCTTTATTGGTGCACATGCTAGTGTGGATTGTGGATAGGTATGAGAAAGTCTTTCATGGTAAAATAATAACTTTATTTTGGGTTTTTTTGGTAGCATGGTCAGATTTCGGAGGAGACATGGGAGTAGGAAAAAGAGATGGCCGGGTAGTGTCTCAAGCTCTTTCGGAAAAAAATGGTTCCCTACTTTCCAAGGATGGAAAGTACAATGGTGGGTAGAATATATCACCCAAAGTTTTCAGTTATGTAGAATTTTTCATGCCTTTTTATGTGTTCAAAGTGTTTAGGATGAGATGGGAAGAGGTTGGGAGAGTTTGGAAGGGTTTTGAATAAGTTTGGAGGCTTTTCTAAGAGAGCAGGGTTTGAGCATGGTTAGGGGAAACCATACAAGTTCTCTAGAGAACTGTGTAGGGAGAGACAATAGGATTCACATGTCATATTCATGGTTTTAAAAATAGTTCTAGGCAACCATGTGGACCCATTCTCTCGCGAAAATGGTTTGATCATGATTAGCGCATGGTTCACCAAATCGTGCGGGCTAATCATGCGACCAATTAAAAATGTGGTTTTTAAATCCCAGTTTCCTTGGGATAGACCTATTTTACTCCAAACTCTCTCCCACTTGAGTCTCACTTAGGATTTTTTGGTTCTCAAAGGTTTTAGGTACTCTCCCACATGTTTTGGAAGCAAATTTAATGGGTTTCTTGGTGGATTGAAGTCAGTTCTTTTCGGGTAAGTCTCCTCTCATGGTTCTTTGTGGTTTCCTCTAGATTTACATCTCCCTCTCTCTCAGTTTTCTATATCTACAACCGTTTTTTTATATATAGGGTTGTTTTTTCCTTGTGTGTTGATTTCAAGGCTTTTGGATGTTAGGGAAGAAGATCTAGATCAGTTTCAGTGGTACAGTTTCCAGATTGGAGTGCAGTTGCTTGTGGGTCGAATTAACCAGAACCCTAAAGGTAGGTGGCTTATCTATCAACTCAACTTAGTTATAACTAGTGGTTTTGGTATAATTAATTTCTTTGGATTGAAATTAATTTTGATAATGATGTGTTAATCTGGTTGGAAACCCATTTGGTGGTGATTTGGGAATTTTGGGGAAAATGGGTTATTATTGCAAAAGGGGCTTATTGTGTGATTTTAAAATGTTTATTTTAAAATTCTTAGTGGTTGATTTTGAAATATGTTTTGTAAAAGATGGATTTCAATAAATATGTTGTTTATTGAAATGGGGTTGTGAATGGAAAATTGGTTAAAGGGTGTTTTCAATAAATGGGCGATTTGTTGAAGTGAATTGGCATGTGATGGGAATGATGATGTGATTTTGTGAGGCCTTGGTGATTTGTGATTTTTGGTTGATTAAGTTTCATGGCTAGTGTGGATTGCATGGAAGTGGGTGGGAAGTACCACTATAAAAGGGGATGGATAGTGGATGGAAGGGCCACCATCATGGGATAAGTGGGAGGGAAGTACCACTAGTTGGAAATGTAGGGAACGAGTTTGACAGAAGCTCCACCGTTTTGGTTGCATTGTTGTGTGTTGTTTGTAATATGTTTTTTGTTGTGATAATGTGAAATGGTGAAATGTATTGTGGCATGGCTATTTGTATTTCCTTTGTATTTTTGGAATTTGGATGGAAATGTCTAGGTAAAGGAATGTTTGTCTTATTGTAAGTTTTTGCGCTATTAAATGTTTTTATATAATCGATTTTCTATAAATGTGCTAACAGTTTCATGCTAGTAGCATGTCTAGGGAATTCATTTGGGTAAAACCTACTGAGTATTTGTACTCATCCCCTACTTTGGCACATTGGTTATTTAGCCGATGTTTTACTTTGGGATATAGGTAAGAGTGAAGCATCTCATTTTGCAAGCTGTTCGGGATGGTGCTTGGGGATGTTGAGGTGCTTGGAGCATGGAGCATGGGTGGAGCTAGGGATAGTGTCCTAGTTCTGTTGGAGTCTTGTTTTAGTCTTCTTCTTGGTACTCTAATTTTGACTTGGTTGTATTTGGCATGCGGGTTCATTATGGATTAGTTGGTTCTCCTTTGGTAATGTATGAGTTTGTTGTTTTGTTGACATACATCATGTAGTTGTGGATTGTTTGGTTGGTGGGTTTTGTCTTAAGGGAAAAAATTTCCCCAATTTATTCTCGAAGCCTTATACTTTTATTTAAATCCTTTGGTGCCTTGGGAACATCACTTAAGGACAAGTAGCATTTCTCTGCCCTCTCAGGCCAATGAGATGGGGCAGGATGTTACAAAAACTCAAAAATGAGAAAAAACATTCAAATTATTGTGATAATTTAGTAAAATGTCTGGTTATTAATTTTTGACATACAAGAATTAACCATAATTCAATCTAACATGGTGTAACTGATTTGACTGAAAGTGCATTTTTCAATTTAAAAGTGACATTTTTATTCAAAACATACACCACATTTTTAAAACTAAGAAAATATTCTTAGATTATCATGATAATTCAGGTAAATAATATATTATTCATTTTTTATGGGTATAAATTAATTTCACATTATTTTGACATGTAATGTCGTAGGAATGACTGAAGGTTCATGTTTTTTGTGTAAAAGTGAAATTTGAGTTCAAAATACATGTCATATACTAAAAAATTACCTACACACTCTAATTTTCATGACAATTTAATAAAAATTCAGCTATATTTTTTTGAATTTTAGTAAATAACCATACATCATTATAACACACAGTGTGTTTGGTATGATAGATAGTTTTTTAGTTTAAATGTTTTATTTTTGTTTAAAACATAAATCACATACAATATAAAATAAAATAAACCATGTTTAGATTATTATTCTAATTTAGTAAAATTATTTTTTATTCACTTGTGACATATAGGAATTAACTTCATGTCAATCAAGTACACAATTTTACTTGTTTTACTAAATGTGTTTTTTTTAATTTAAAAGAGAAATTTTACTTTAAAACATGCATCACATATCGAAAACTAAGAAAACATGCACATATTTTAGTGATACTGTAAAAAAATTATTGATGATTCATTTTTGATGTAATCAAGTATTTTTGATATGCAATGTGGTTAGTATAACAAAAAGTGCATGTTTTGGATTTAATAGTGACATTATAGTTCAAAACACACGTCACATAATCAAACCAAGAAAAAAATTATGATATTGTTGTGATAATTTAAGAAAAAATTTTATAATTAATTTCTATCATATTTTAATTATCCTCACACCAATTCAACAAATTTTGTGTCGAGTTTGACTAAAAGTGTGTGCATTCTTTTTAAAAGATACCTTTTAGTTCCAAACACATGTCACATACTCAAAACCAATAAAACACAATAATATTTTTGTTATACTTTAGAAAAATAATTGGGTATTTTTTTTGTTCAATATAATAATTAATTACACATCAATTCGATACATGGTTTGTCCAATTTTTTTTTGAAAATGTGTGTTTTCAATTTTAAAGTGAAATTTTAGTTTAAAATAAGAATCACATAGTTAAAATAATACAAAATTTCTTAGATTATTATGATAATATAGAAACATTATTAATGATTAATGTTTGATTTGTAAAAATTAACTGCACATCATTCTGATATATTATTTTTCTGGTATGATTGAAAATTAATTTTTTCAATTTAATAGTGGTTTTTTAGTTCAAAATGAACATCATATACTCGAAACTGAGAAAACATGGTTAGATTGTAAAGATTAGTTATGAATAAAATTTGTTATTAATTTTTTAATTGTGGGAATTAGTTTCAGGTCAATTCAACACACAATGCATATTTTTTATAAAATAACATGTTTTTATTTTAAAAATGACATTTTAGTTCCAAAGACACATCACATACTAAAAAATGAGAAAAAAACTTGATTTTTTAATAATTTATAAAAATGATCATTTATTAATTTATTACTAGTAATTAACCACCAATCAATTTGAAACACTATTTGGAATGTTTGAAAGATATTGTATGTTTTGAATTTAAAAGTGAAATTATAGTTCAAGTTGTGTCTCACATGGTCAAAACTATGAAAATGTACTTGTATTATCTAATTAATTTTTATTATGTTTTATTAATGTGTTATTATTCCCTTTTTATTAATGTATTATGTTTTATCATTTAAGTTATTATTTTCTATTTATATTTTATTAACACATTATTGTATAATATTTATGTTATATTTATTTTTATATAAATTATTACTAAAAAGAATTGTTTTTATTATAGCTACATGATTATTTTTAATAAGTATGGGCTAAATCAAAGGGAAGGTCTCCTAGGAGTGGGAATATTTTTGAGTTGGTTGGAAAAGTGTATTTTTTCTTAATGAATTGCACATGTGAATAAAATTGTAATGAATTGGAATGCTTTAATATAAGTTTATATGTATTCAGTGACTTAATGTAAATATATTATTTATTGTATGAAAATAATTTAATTACTAATAAATATATTTATTTTTGATTGGGTACTGTAGTGTTATTTTCCTATTGCAACATGATACTACAACTAAATGTAAGGCTTTATTGTTTAAAATATTCAACTATTGAGTGGTGGAAACTTTTTCCATCATATTTTCACAGGTATCTCAAAGTTTTTAGATAATAGGAAAAAATCTAATTATCATTAACTTTGTCTCAAAAATTTTATAGAATATGATGAATCATAATATATGTTTATCGAAAAAAACATGTCTTGTTTTTCAAAAAAACTATTGTTTAAAAAACAAAATATATTATTACATAAGAGAAACAAAATGAAATTGAAAAATTTCAAAGAATAATCTGAGCTATAAATAATCCTTTTCATTCCAAAATAATTATTTAGAAAACCTTTTCTTCAAAACTAGGTCGTAAACTAAAATCTATTTTAACTCTTACTATACTTTTAAACTTCTATATGTTTATAAAGTATGCAAAATATATATTCAGTATCATAAACCCTTTTAAAATTGAATAAGGTATTTCTATAAAACTAATACTAAAATTATAATTTTGATGGAGTTTATAAAATTACATTAGATATTTTAAACAATTACATCTAATAGAAACATTATCATTTATTTCCAAACAAGTCTTTTTATATTTCAATGATCTTGATTGGTTACTCAATGATACATTGGTTGGACATCCCAACTAACTTTTGTTATTAATATTTGAACATTTACCCAATTGTACTTTAAAAACAACACCAGAACCATTAAATCACATTCCAAATTCAATTATCCTTAATTATTTTTGAATGTATAGAAAAATTCTATTAAAATAATTCACATCTTTGGAATATTTCCCCCAATGATTACATAAGGAATTCCATAGTAAGATCAATACTTGAAGTAAACCTCAAGCCTCTATAAGTTATTAACATATTTAAGAATAATGAATATATAATTGTTGGGTCGGAAGAACACCCCAAGGAGGGAAAGATGGCAAGAGGGGGGTGAATTGCCTTTTAAAAAATTGATAAACAAATTAAAATCAAAGTGAAATGCAGCGGAAATAAAGGAGGCAAAACACAAGAAAAAAACACAAGAAATTGATAACGGAGTTCGGCCAAAACCCGGCCTACGTCTCCGCTCCCAACTCAACCGTTGAGAGATTCCTACCGCTTGCTTTTCAATGGTTTTAGCAAGAAACCCACTAGGCTTTGAGGTAGCACTAGGACCTATTACAGCTTGCTTTTGTGGTTTAGCAAGAACCCACTTGCTTTTGATGGTTTAGCAAGAACCCACTAGCCTTTTTACGGGTGAAGACTAGCTCACCGAGACACAAGCCTTTTAAAGGAAAAGCTTGAGAAAACCTCTTCACACCTTAGTGGTGGTGTGAGAACCCAAAGAAAGAGGGGATGAGAAAAGGGTTGGGGTTTGTAGGCACAAACCCAATTTTAAAGCTCAAAATAAATAAAACAATAAAACCCGTAATGGAGAAGCCTTGGGCGCCTTTGATTGATTGGTGATGTTTGAGGGCCGCTTCCAAGCTTCTATGGAGGTGCTCTTGGATGTGGAAGTTGTTGGAGCACTTTGGGTTCCCTTGGAACAATCCGTCGGAGCTTCGCAAAAGATGTAAAAATGTGTACGGTGGCTTGGGTGAAGTTCCGGTGCTTCCTAGGCCTTTATTTATAGGCTAGGAACCCTCAAGTATCCGTTGGAGGGCTTTGGAGCCGTTGGAAAAGGCCTCGGAGCCGTTGGGAGGCTTTTGGAGTTGACTGGTCAAAGCCAACGGCTAGTTTGACCAGTGCTACCGGCTGGCCGGTGCAGGTCCACCGGCTGGCCGGTGCCTTGACAGTGGCTGAGTCTTCTTTTCCAGGCACCACCGGCTGACCGGTGCCAGATCCACCGGCTGGCCGGTGGTGAGGCAGTATCAAACCCTGTTCAATCTGAGTGCCACCGGCTGGCCGGTGCTGGGCCACCGGTTGGCCGGTGAGATGGCAGTGGCTCAGCATCCTTCCCAGGGTCCACCGGCCGACCGGTGGTGAAGCCACCGGTTGGCCGGTGGACTGATTTTCAGTCCACTTGTGTTCCTTTGCCACTTAAGCTTGCTTGGCCCAATTCCTTGGCCACCTGATTTGATTCCTATCAATCCAAAAACACTTGAAAGAGGATTAGATAAATATGAGGGTGATTGTGATCATGAAAATAAAACCTTGAGGGGTTCGAGAGGTACAACAATCTCCCCCTATTTTGATGATCACAATCACCAAAACAATTAATGTAAAATGCTGAAATTGAAAGGAAATACTAAGCATGATGAAAATGATTCTCCCCCAATCAATCAAAAAATTTCTCCCCCTTTGTGATTATCAAAATAGAATGGGGCATAAAACTTGATTGAGGGAACTATGAAAAAACGAGATTTTAAAACAATTGAAAATGATACTAATTGTTGGAAATTTTGAAATGAAAAATTGAATTTGAAAAATTTGAATAACAGTTTGAATTGAATGTTTTGAATCAAAAACCAATTGAAATTCGAAATTTGAATAATTGTTGGATATTTAAAAAAGAAAATTTAATAGAAAATTTGAATTTCAAAGCCAAGTGTTGAGTTTGAAATGAAAACTTTGAATACACAAAAAGGCTTAAAAAAAAAAATCCTAACTCCCCCTAAATAAAAACAAAGAATCACTGGGGAGTGGTTTTTGAAACCGAAACAAATTTAGGCCCGGAGAGACTTGCCAAAAGGGATTTTTCAATCCAAATTTGTTTCATGGCGGGTCTTCTCCTATAAAATTCATCGGAATAGAAAATCGATTTGGGTTGGCCGTACCGGGCGTTTTTACAATTACATTCATAAATGAGATGCCCGGGTTTTTTGCAATAATTGCAAAATTTAAAGCTAGAGCTCCCCCTTACAAAAATAGTGGGTGCATGGGAGGAGGAAGCTCGGTTGGTATATCCTAACCCTTGGGTGGTTCTAGATATACGTTGGGAACCAAGAAAATTGTTCAAATTTTGTTCCCCTTGGGTGAACTTAGCAAGGGTCTCCCTAAGGTCTTTGATGGTTGATTCCATGGAATCAACATTTGGAAAATTTTGGATTTTAAGGGACATCTCCTCCTTCTCTTTGAGAAGTTGTTCTTTTTCGGAGGAGAGTTTTTTGAAAGACTTTTTTAAAGCAACAAATTTTGAAGAAAGCTCATGAAAACCATTTTCTAATTGGTCTCTAGCATGTTGGAGTTCCTCATAAGACAAATGATTGAAGGAATTAGAAGAACTAGAGGAGGAAGAAGAGTCGGAAGATGATACCTCATGTTTTTCCATTAGGCATTTTTTACCTTGGTCGCTCGAGGAGAAGGAGGAGAATGAAGAGGTGGAGCTATCACTCCATGTTGCCTTTGAAGCCTTCTTCTTTTTCTTCTTGGCCCTTTTCTTGTGAGGTGGGCAAACGGGCTTGATCTTTTCGTCGGGTTCTTGCTTTTGAGCGGGTTCTTTCTTTGGAGCCTCGCTAGTACCTTCATAGGTTAGTTCTAAAAGCTTCCAAATATCATGAGAAGATGTGCAAGAAGAAATATGATCAAAAACATAACGATCTAACCCACAATGTAGAGCATTCATGGCTTTGCCATCAAGCTCGAAGTTTGCAATGTCTACGGGGTTCCATTTAGACTCATCGGGAGAGGAGAGGGAAAATCCATGCATAAAAATTTTAAAAATGGGATAACCAATGCTTTTAAGAAAAGTTGACATGCGGGTTTTCCAAAAAGAATAGTCGGTTCCATCAAACAATGGAGCACGACCCAATGAATGACCTTCGAGGGTTTGAGAAGAGGAAGCGGTAGAAGCCATCAAAAAGGATCTTTAATTTGAAACCGGTTAGGGAATTATTCAAATACGTCCTCTGATACCAATTGTTAGGTCGAAGAATCCCGAGGGATAAGATGGCAAGAGGGGGGTGAATTTCCTTTTAAAAAATTGATAAACAAATTAAAATCAAAGTGAAATGCAGCAGAAATAAAGGAGGCAAAACACAAGAAAAAAACACAAGAAATTGATAACTGAGTTCGGCCAAAACCCGGCCTACGTCTCCGCTCCCAACTCAACCGTTGAGAGATTCCTACCGCTTGCTTTTCAATGGTTTTAGCAAGAAACCCACTAGGCTTTGAGGTAGCACTAGGACCTATTACAGCTTGCTTTTGTGGTTTAGCAAGAACCCACTTGCTTTTGATGGTTTAGCAAGAACCCACTAGCCTTTTTACGGGTGAAGACTAGCTCACCGAGACACAAGCCTTTTAAAGGAAAAGCTTGAGAAAACCTCTTCACACCTTAGTGGTGGTGTGAGAACCCAAAGAAAGAGGGGATGAGAAAAGGGTTGGGGTTTGTAGGCACAAACCCAATTTTAAAGCTCAAAATAAATAAAACAATAAAACCCGTAATGGAGAAGCCTTGGGCGCCTTTGATTGATTGATGATGTTTGAGGGCCGCTTCCAAGCTTCTATGGAGGTGCTCTTGGATGTGGAAGTTGTTGGAGCACTTTGGGTTCCCTTGGAACAATCCGTCGGAGCTTCGCAAAAGATGTAAAAATGTGTACGGTGGCTTGGGTGAAGTTCCGGTGCTTCCTAGGCCTTTATTTATAGGCTAGGAACCCTCAAGTATCCGTTGGAGGGCTTTGGAGCCATTGGAAAAGGCCTCGGAGCCGTTGGGAGGCTTTTGGAGTTGACTGGTCAAAGCCAACGGCTAGTTTGACCAGTGCTACCGGCTGGCCGGTGCAGGTCCACCGGCTGGCCGGTGCCTTGACAGTGGCTGAGTCTTCTTTTCCAGGCACCACCGGCTGACCGGTGCCAGATCCACCAGCTGGCCGGTGGTGAGGCAGTAGCAAACCCTGTTCAATCTGAGTGCCACCGGCTGGCCGGTGCTGGGCCACCGGTTGGCCGGTGAGATGGCAGTGGCTCAGCATCCTTCCCAGGGTCCACCGGCCGACCGGTGGTGAAGCCACCGGTTGGCCGGTGGACTGATTTTCAGTCCACTTGTGTTCCTTTGCCACTTAAGCTTGCTTGGCCCAATTCCTTGGCCACCTGATTTGATTCCTATCAATCCAAAAACACTTGAAAGAGGATTAGATAAATATGAGGGTGATTGTGATCATGAAAATAAAACCTTGAGGGGTTCGAGAGGTACAACAATAATAATATACTAATGTACCTTTGTTCAATTTTCATATAAATCCTTAAAAACCACATGTTAATCCTTTTATACATCTCATAAGAAACGAGATTCACATTTTGAACAAAATTGAAATTTGGTTTTTTATAGAGGGGTTTATATAACACATATAATTTTCTCTTTAATTAAGAATAATTTTTATAATTATATAACAATTTAGTAAATTTCTTATATTATGGTTTTCCAATACATGGATTGATCTCAAATTCATGTTTTATGATGATGATATTATTATATCTATAATAGATTATTTTATCAGATGAGTATCATGTATCATTTAATAAATAAACTAATTAAATGTTCTCATACTAAAATGGTTACCCCTTTAAAATATACATCATACTTATTAGTTGGATGAGATCCATATATCACTAATATTTATGGAACCTAAATATTTATCCTATAAATTTGAATTAGAGTTAAAAAATCATGTCAATAATGTCATATAAGGTGCTTATATAGTTAAGATGATACCTCTTTTCCCAATCCATTGTATAGATAAACTCAACTATAATCCAATGGTATCATAATCTCATTTGGTATTCTCAGCTAAGTGTAACCAAAATAAAATTCAAAAAATTGGAATATAATCCTATTAGTGTCACCCGTTAAATTTATTATGTACATAACATAATCTTGGGGAATATAGATTTGGCATAACCAACACGATTGGATGACTGGGGTCTTGATGAGTGTTTTATTTTGATGTAATCTGACACTTTGAGAATTGATACATAAAAGACTTATTTTAAAACATAATGAGAACTTCCTCATATTTACACCATACTTAACCAACTTTTAAAAATATCATATTTTATACTATTCTTCATAATTTTTGTAATAGAAAAAAATAAAGGGTGGGAATAGACCCTCATTAAGGGGTGAAAATAAGAGATATCAATAAAATATAATTATTGATCAGAAGGTGAACATGTGGGTATGATTGAATAATTACAGTACGTAATTTTAACATTCAAAAATCATACCCAATAAAAATAGATCTTAAATACTGAATTGTGACATAATTCTTTTTGCACAATAAATGAAATAATGAATATGAATTTTGAAACATAAGGCAATAGTCATGAGCTATGAATAATAATATAGGAATGTTATATAATATATAAACATGGATCATATATAGGCATATAAAATAATTTCTTTTTTTAAGGATTACTATAACGACCATCACTATATAGTAGACATATTTATATAGTGGATTAGGTTCAATCCCAATTTCTACAAACATAGTGTCTTAGGTTTAATTCCCAACCGATTAAATTTTCTCTCATATGATATAAAGATTTTTCTAATGCATTGGAGGGTTATATAATTATGATTACACCTATCACATAATGAAAAACCATAATATATATGTGCCACATGAATATAAAAGCATTTGTAAATACATCATATCATAGTTAACCCCTAAGAATGAAATAAGTTTTTCAAGAATCATAAAAATGCATAAGAATGATTCATCTAAAGAAAAAAAGTGGATGAATACACTGAAATATATCTCTAATTAAACATAGGAATCATTAAAGGATATTGGAATAGATGATAAATACTTTACAAGTGAATTATAAAATAGATTAGAAAATAAAAAGAAATATCATTTTCATTTAGATAATTTTTTTAAGAAATAAATAATTTATAAATTAATTTTCATAAAATTATTGTGAAATAAAATAAAAATTAATTTAAATAATCATAGAAACATGGAAATGAATATTCATAAACAAAATTGATGAAAATAGTGAGAGGAAACGATATTGAGAAAATAATAAAAAAATCATTTCAAACTTTTGTAAAAAAATAATATTAAATATAAAAATATCTTATAAAATCATAGAAGTTTACATAACTAAATTAATAATATAATATAAAAAACATGTACACTGAAGAAATATATTCCAAACCAAAAATAAGAGACATTGTTGGTTCCACCTAAAAACATCATTTCTAGTGAATTATAAGATGATGAGAGGGGAAATGGTATGAAATAATTTAAACCCCCAAAATAATCATAGTATAATCAAATATATGGGTTTTTAGAGACAAAGAACATACAATTTTACTTAATGTAAATTTAGACATAGATTATTTCAGTTTCAATGTGATATTAGAATTGAAACTCTTACATTTACACATGACTTAAACAAAATTTCTAATCTCTTATATAAAAACTATAAACATATTAATCACATATACTATAAACTTATTAATATATATTTCCAGTAATTATCTTCAATTATAATAACTTATTACATAGGTATTGTTTATTTTCATTATTAAATGTTATTTATTTTGATTGTCTGGTACATGTTCCGATATGGAGATGTTGATAGTCATTATTTGACAATAGTTTCATAATTACTAGATTAGTATATTTAGTGGAATAATTGTTTTGAAATTATTTATTCAATCCCAATATCATTTTATGGAAATTTATGGGTATGGATTTCAATAATGGAATCAACGATGATCATGTTTCTTGTAATTTTACCAATAACAATGAGTTGCATTATAATAACTATTCATTTTTATGTCAATATTATAAGATCAAAAAAATGATAAAAAATCATTAATATCATATATTTAAATTATTAGTGTCATTATACTCATTCATGATTAAAATTATGATGTTGGTATAACATCATTCATGTAGTTGGTTGAACCAACCTAAATGAGAACACACTATACTAAGGAATTAGCATGAGTATCGAGTTATATAATAGTAATATCATTTTAGGAGAATCATAATGATGTTATTTGAACATAATTATAGTGTATAATGATATTTGTAAGGAGGTGAGGTGATAAGTTAATGGAAAAGGATATAGAAGAACTAGATAATTAGATGGAATCACTCTTTCTCACAATGGCTTCCTTCAAAATAAAGGATTTGTGACTCCATAATGGGAGTATAAGCTACTAAAAAAATAATAACAATTTAGAACATAATTTTTTTATGTATTCAAGAGTATATGTAATGAAGTGATCTGTTCATAAGAGGTGGAATATAGTTCATTTTATATGTAAAAATAAGGGACATTTATTTGGAAAATTGAGTTAGGTGTAGGGTAATTACGGAATGAAATAGGATATAGGTGAGTTGAGTAAGGATATATTGGTGATAAATGTTGTAATTAATAATAAAAATAAATAAGTTCTTCTATAATGTCTAAATATTAAGTTAATTACATAAAATTCATTCCATGTTAATTTACTTTTTTTTCACATTGTTAAATTATTTACTATGGTAATTGCTATAAAAATTAAGGTGTCCTATATGACCTAATATTTAAATTATGATTTTAAATTTTCACCCCATTTAATTTAATTAAATTTATATATATTTGAAATTTAATTTTTAATTTTTAAAATAAAAATATTGAAAAAACTGTTTTATAGAAAAATGTCTTTAAATATTAAGTGTTCTTAATATTATTTCATATACATTACAAAACAAATAAGTATTAATCTATTTTTTCATACATAGAGACACTAAATTTTATTATAGTAATCCTTTAAATTTTATGAATTTTATTTATAAAGATAAAAATAAATAACACTTAGAAAATATATTTTTTGAAAAATTCATTATTTAACGTAAAATATTTTTTTTTATAAAATCCAATTAATTTTTATTTTTTTCATCCATACCATTAATTTTTTTAAGTCTATTAGTATTGTAATATCTTGTTGAATTTTATAAACACATATAACCATTCTTTAATAATACTAATATATAATGAATAAAAATGAATATTTTTATAATAAAATATTTTAATTAATTATTATCTTTTTTATTTAATTCCAGAATTATTTATTATATGTGGATTATATTATTTTGTTATTTGTTACCTTATATGAAAAATAAAAAACATCAATGTAATATTTGGATACAATAATATCCAATGAAAATATACTAATAAATATATATGCAACAATCATATGTCCAACAACTATATATATAAAAATCATATTACATTCCTATATATAGCCTTATATACTTCTCTAAAATCATTAATCCTTTTCTCCAAGATGTTTATCAAAATTTTAACATGTTTCATTATTTTCAAAGTTATCACTGGTGATATGATCTACATAGAATATTATTATGATGAGACTGTCAACATTGTATTATTTTTAGTTACATGTGGTTCCATTCCTTTAGTAATTTTTCTCATTATGTTTCATTTAGTTATCTTGAAATTTATTTCATTTTATATTGCAATATTATATCATAATGAAACGATCATTATTTATTTAAATTTAGTGTAACGCGTGTAAAATGTTATTTTAAACAAAATATTTATTTAAAAGAAAATAGATACTAAAATCACGGGGAGTTAGATTATACACCCCTTAAAATAATTTCACATAAAAAATTTCATTTGTCTAAAGAAAACAAACAAGGGTAATTTTAGACCATTAATTGTTAATGTTCCCACATAACTTACTCAATATTATGATTCCTCTAGATAACTTTAACCACGTAAGCATTCTTGTTTTATAGTAATTTATCTATATGATTAAAGATTTATAATAGTTTTTTCTCATAAGAGAGATCATGTTCCTGTTGTACAACCTCTGAGTTTAGTATATGTGGTGGACCAAGTAAGTACTTCCTCCAAAGTGATATTCAAAATACATCATGTATAGAGACCCAATATTCTAAAAAATTTATATTACATTATTTTAGATGAATATTCATAAAATTACACAAGTACACTCCTGAGGACCGTAATAGTTTTGTGCCTTTCGAATCTTAGAACACAATATTCTAACATAGTGAATGATCTTAAATGTTTTCCATAAAGAGATTCCCATTTAGTACTCCTACTTAAAACCTTTATTCATAAACTTGGAATAGGAAACATAATAAAGTGTGATCTCAGATACTTAGTAAGGGTTAATAAAGTAGACACGTAAGTATAACATGAATATAAGGGTTTGAGAACATGAGAATAACATTTTAAGATCATACACTACATGTAGAAGATCATACACATGAGTCATGTAATAAAGATTGTAAGATCATAAGACAAAAATCAAAAGGGAATCAATATCATAAAACATGAGAGCATAACATATAAATAATAAATGGAGTTATGTAATACACATAAACAAATGAAATTATTTACATAGTAGTGGAAGCTCATTTACAAGTCTATCTTAGTGGAATGGGTTCACTCCCGAAATCATATTAGTAGTCAATGTTCACTCCTAGGACCATCTTACTAGTTTAGGTTCACTCCCAAGACTGTCATAGTGGAAATATTCTCTTACTAAATAGGGTTAACCCGCATTTCATTCATGTCTATCTCATGAGATATAAATCATTAACCAATGCTTTGGAGGGAGATATAAGTCACACCCATCACATAATGAAATCATAACCATGTGTGTCATAAGATAAAAAAACATTAATCACATCACAACACATAAAAAATATGGGTTTAATTAACATCATATAATAACCCATGAAATGAAGTGGGTATCATAGAAATTTCATCATATAATAACATAGGGAAAAGAGACAGGTTTCATAATTATTTAATCACTAAATAACCCATGAAAAGAACTAGGTTTATTAAGAATTTTATCATGGTATAACTCATGGAATATAACATGGTTTCATAATAGACATAAACCATTAAAATAAATAATAAAAATGGTGTCCTAGGATCATATACCTATAAAATAATAAACAATATCAAATGATGTCATTTTATATTGAAAAAGGATTTTGAAAGATCACTTGGAGAATTTCTTATAGAAACCAAACTTTCCTTGAAAATACATTCTTAAGACCTGAAAAATTTTAAAAATACTTTTATTTGAATTTATGAATTATTCTTTAAAATTATTAAAAATATTTCTTGAAAAAATATCCTTTCCCATTTGAAAAACATATTTTAAGATACAAAAAATTTTGAAAACCTTTTACTTTGAAAATAATCTTGAAAACATACAAAGGAAGATATAAAATATATTTCAAAAAAGTTTTAAAACATAAAAAAATTTAAAGATCCTTTTACATGAAAATGATCTTAAAAGGATATTTAAAAATATTTTTGAAAACATTTTTATAAAATATGGTTTTTTGAAAATTCTAATTTATGACCGAATAGAGAAATACAACCAGATTTGTTTAAAAGCATTATCCTAATTACCTTAACTACCAAATAGTGGAAAATGGTTACATTAATTTAATATATTTTGAATAATAAAAGGATAAAAAATAATGATAATTATTTAGATTTGGATCATAATATTTCATCATTGGAATTTTAATCATAAATAATCTCAATAAATAATGAGATTGCAGCAATAAACTCTTACCACTTTGGTAACTTTGAACCAAAATACCCCTGAAATAACAACATTAACTAAATCTTAAAATTTCATGAAAATAATTATATTCATGATATAAAATTTAAAATGGGTAGTATATACACATCATAAAATAATATAGGTTAATAACATAACATGTGTCTCAAAGAAGGCAAATTGATACAAAATTATCTTACCGCTTTGGTAACTTTGAAATAGTAACACCATAAAAGGGGGATCATCCAATGGATGTTTAAATAAAAAAAATTTCATGTATAAGAATCATAAATTAAATTCATGAGAAGTATATACACCACATAGAAGACATATGTGGTGAATATATAATCTTTATCACAAAAGTAAAAAGTGAGATGTAAATCCTTTGCCACATATCTTGACTCTCATATTACCTATTCAAACCTTATGTATAATAAATAAAATATTATTATAAATATATAATAGAGATATATTAATATATATAATACCATATATGACTTACTTATGAATTTATATTACCCATTTATTAACAGTTCCATGTTAAAGTTATGTTTCGGGTAATAACCATTTTGTATTTTGTACATGTTTTGACTTGTTATTCTTAGTCCTCTAAATTAGACAAGGATTTAATAATATATATAATTGAAAAATATATAAATTTAATATATATTCATTATATATTTATTTATATTAACACATAAAATTTAGTGATAGGAAATAAAAAACACCATTCTCGGAGACAGTAGAACGTATGTATACATGAATGTTGTTACCATTTTGTTATCATATTGAAAGAATGAAAAATAATTGATATATACATATATTATAATTAAAGTAGAAATATTATTTAATATATATCACATATTATTATTAAACCCATCCTTATCACATTCTATGTATAGTGTGAATGAGGAGATGTTGGATTCTATTCTGACAATTAAAGCTACAGATGAAGATGCCAATAGAATGATGAGTAGGTTATTAAAGGTATCAAAAAATGAGGAGAAATGTTCTTGGATTTAAAATTAGGATCTTATAATTAAAATAGGGTTAAATTATGGGAATATCAATGTAGAGGAGTACATCCATTCCTGGTACGAGCTAGCATTAAGGTTTGAAGATATTTTAAAGGATGAACCAGATACACAGGTAAACACTATATCCTAGAAGTTATTTAGGGAGTTAAAATCTGGTAGGATTAAGTTGTGATTTAGTGAATATGTTATTTCCATTTTTGGTTTAATTATGGGTTTTTAACTTTTTCATCAAAAGTGTTTGATTATAAAAAATCTAATTTTCAGTAAAGTTATTGTGTTCCCACAAAATGTAAAGCATGAAGGTATGTGTGATATAAAAATTAAAGAATCATAATAACATCATATATATAATATATATTATATATAAAAAAATTGCTACAATTATATTAAACCTCTAAAGGTGGTAATGGAAAAAAATTACATCAGTTCATGAGGTGGTAGTCCGCTGTACACATGAATGACGATTTCATAACCCATTAGATGGAAGTCTGTGTGGTTGTAGGTTGTACCCTTATAAGAATAACATCTCATTATATATATTATACTGAGGTTATTATATAAGTCGGATATAAAAATAACTTAATGCTTTTTATGAATAAATTTTAAAAAAATTCTTTGATGAACGTTACCTCTTCTTTGAGTATTTTCTTTTGGTTTTCACCTATAAAAATCCCTACATGACTTTATAGCAACACCCTGAAATTTTATGAATTATTTTTTTAATAAATTTAAATTATTTGATATATTGAATTTAATTATACACTAATTTATGATTTTTTACACATAAATTTATGTTAATATTTCACTACACGAAACAATTATATTAGCTTGAAGTATACAGAACGCAATGTTTGACTTGTGTTACACACAATGTTGAGTTCCTTCAATAGCTTATGTTGAATGCATGATCGAGTTGTATTGAACAAAAATATACTATAATAGTTATCACCTATACATTGGAATGACAGTAATTAAGAAATATTAAAATAATTATGAAATTAATTCTTAGGATACCAATTAATTATATATGAAGATAAAAACCAATTGAAAATAAAGGATCGGTTTTTTTTTGAAAAAATATTTTTATTCCCATAAAGTCATTTTATATTAATAAATTAAATTAATCAATATAAGTGAATGATATTAATGATATTTATATGTTTTATATTCTACTATTTCTTTGGGAATTCATCCAATATGTTTTATAGGAACAAAATAAGAACAATCCCACTTCTAAGCATAAAAAGCTCTATTTTTCTAGAAAACAGTTTTTCTTCCTTTTAATGGAATACCTGTTTTAAAAGTAAAATTGGATACTTTTTTAAATTTTATTTGTCAAAATAAAATTAATTTTATAAATTGTAGTGCTAATATTATCTTAGAGTGGATTTTTGGTCTTTTTTGTTCTGAAAAGTTTCATCTTTTGATAAATAATGAAAATATTATTTTTATTTAAAATCATATTTTCATTTAAAGAATTTATAATATAAAATTATATTTTTGATTATATTTAATTTTAACAAGTTAATTTTAATTTAAATTAACCTAATTATGGTTTTTTAAATGTAATTTATAATTAAATATTTAAAAAAATTATGTTTTAAAAGGGAATTTTTCTGAAAATCGTTTTTATGGTGTTTTACAAGTTTAATTTTAAATTAATTTCTGAAAATTATTTGAATTTAATTTTAAAAAATGAATTTCATATTTTAATCATAAGGCCCAAAATTATTTAACAGGTCCCTTTTTTGGAAAATATTAGTAGTAATATTGGTAATTTTTGTTACCACGGTAAAGGGTAAATGAGATAATCTAGGTTGAAAATAAAGTTATAAGGGTAATAAAATGACACTAACACATGAAAATTTTTTATTGGATGAATTTTTTTTACCCTTGACACCTAAGGTTTTAAATTATGTTTTTTAATGGATAATTTTCCATGAAAATGACTTATAGAATATTTAAATCAGACAAGTCACAAAATCATACTTTCGTTGTCTTAAATATAACATTAGTATCCACATGAAGAAAAAATATATGTTATGAACGAATATAAATGTAAATTTTTAAATAAATAAACATATTTTTATTATATAAAATTATTTTTTAATTTTTAGGTTACTTAAATGAGATTATGATATTTATAATATTTTATTTAATAAAATTTAATGACGTGACACTTATGATTTAAATAATATATCATTTTTTAATATAGGGCTACCCAGAAGATATATTCAACAACAAATACTATTATGAAATCCAGAGGATCTATATTAATCATGGAATTTTATTTTTAATTTTTAATGAAGAAATAAGTATATTAAAAAACTACAAAATGCTAATGCTGTAATTATTTTATTGATGTAAATATAAAACAATTGTTACTAAAAATACAAAAAGAAATATAATATTAGATAACTAAAATGATCAAAAAAATTATATATTACCTTGATTCCTTAGGGATATAGAAAAATATATTTTTATAAGTAAACTAGTTATCTCGATATTCATAAAATTCCGTGTAATGAATAGTTTAAAAATTGATACTAATGATATTATATAAAAATAATATTTTATTAAATAATTTAAAAATCATAAAACCTATTTAAAAATAAAACATAATTATAATATGGTATCAAATGTAATAAATTTTTCATTTATGGTCTAATTAACATCACATAAGTAAAAATTGAAACCTTTTAATATTAAAAATATTGTTACATTAGTTAAAATTAAAATAGGTTATCTAAAGGTTAATCAAAATGATAAGATTTAAAATAATAAAAAAATTGTCTTAAATATATTGGTAGATTATATTTCAAATTTTTATAATTTTATTTATGAATACTTGGATTTTTTTGGTATTTGGATTGATATTGAATTTATTATAAATTAATATTTTTTGAAATTCCAAAAGTTCTCCTCAACTCAATTATAAAGGGAAACCTCCTCCCTCACTTCTTCACATAACACTGATCCTTTATACTTGACCATAACTAGAAAATTTATCTCTTAAAATTCCTTATAAATATTCTAGAGGTTTTTTTATTCTCATAAGACCAACCCTAATGTCCCTAAGAGGAGATCTAAAGGAAGTTATCTAAAGAAAAGGTAATCGTCTTTGCTGACTCTTTCATGTTTATTTCTTCTTATACTTTTTATTCATGTGTTGTTTCTATTATAATTTAATAAATACAGTATAAAATATAATATTATATGTTACTATGATTATGGGACAACCACAATTCAACTTTTAAACATTCTATGAAAACAAAATCACCACGCGTGTGTACGCACGACCTACCGCCTCCACATCGTGGTGTAATCTATTTTTCAACACCACTTTACTTGGATAGATATAATGATGGGAAAAATAGATATATATGATAATTATAACATGATATTGATTCAAAAAAATATAATATCAACTTTTTTCCCCTTTCACCATTAAGGGAATAATACCATCAATCATGCGTATGTACGACCTATAATCTCCACGATGTGATGTGATTAATTTTTCATGGTCACCATTAAATAATGATTATATAAATGTATATAATGAATATATATAATATCTGTTACCTTAATAAAATTTTTATATGAAATAAATATATCCGATTCATAATAACTGAGACATAGAAGACAAAACATTCATAGGAAAATGAAGTAGTTAACACACAAAAAGGGTAAAACAAATATTATTAAAAAAAATAAGATAAGATGATATTACAGGATCATATATGATATAATAAATATTAATATGGTTTTGGAATAAATTAATAACATTCTTTAAACCATTATATAATAGTTTTAGATACGTATGAAGGTAATCAGACCCAAGGTAAGGGTTAACATTGCAATCTCATTATTATCTACGATAATTTATAGGTAATTATATACTAGGGAATATTTATCTTCAATGTCCATGTTTCTTAAAAATATTTTCCAAAATAGATTTACCATTATTATATAATTTTCTAGATTCATTTACATAGATGTGTTAATTTTTACTAAACATTTTTAAATGAATAATTTTTTCATTTTCCAAACGAGGTTCTTGGTGATTTTTCCAGAAAAAGTATGAAAGGAATGTTATTTTAACTTGTAAGGAATTAATGGATTTTTACTATTTCATGAAAAATTAATGACTTGAATCTTATATTACAATCTTACAAAGTTATTTTCAAATAAAATGTTTTCTTTTAAAATTTCACGACATATTTAGGGAAAAATATTTTCAAAATAAAAAAGATATTTTCCTCAAAAATGATTTGAAGTGATCTCTCAAAATTATTTTACATCTATGATAAAATTATTTGATTTTACTTTTTTAAATATGGATATGATTCAATTATACTATTATTATTCTTTCTCAAAATGGTTTATGTTTATGATGGATTTATCCTTAGGATTTTTTTTTCTTTTCCATGAGTTATGTTATGAAGAAATGATTGTGAAATACACTTTTCTATGGGTTATGATATAAAGAATGATTTATTTTATTGTGTAAAACATATGTATGATGTTTTTTATGTGATGGGTGGGACCTATATATCCCTATAATTTATTCACTTAATATTTATATCTAATGAGATAGATAGGACTGAAACAGAAAGTGAACCTGGTTCAGTAATACATGACTGGAATGGAAGTGAAATCAGTTTAGTAATACTGGAATGGAATGGGAGTAAAATCTATTCAATAATACATGAATATAATGGTAGTAAAATCAGTTCAATAATACAAGGAAAAAATGTGGAGTGAACCCAATTTAATAAAGGAAATTTTCTGCTATGATGGTCTTAAATGTGAGTCTTGACTAATATGGAAATGATTTTTCATAGTTATGTGTATACCACGATTTCATGTCTTATGTTATAATCCCATGAATTATGTTATTTTATTATTTTATAATTAATTTCTTATGAAACTCTATAATTTATTCCATGACTCAATATCATGATTCTTGACATGCAAGATATAATTTTGAAAATTTATTTTAATGTTCTTATGCCCAGATGCTTTTGTTATTTCCCTTGATTACCATTACTGATCATATGATATCACCCTTTATTATGTTTATTTTCCCCAAGATATATATAAAGTCATGAAGTTATATTTTTCAAAAATGGTTCTAGTTATGAAGGAATCAGTGAGAGGTAATATAGATGTTTCACGAATAAGTTGTTTTATGTTTCTAACTTTCCAAAGTCACTAAACCTATACGGTTCAAGCATGGTTATGTTATGTATGAAATATTCTGAAAAACATTATGTAATATCTATGTATGTTAAGAATGAGTCATTATTGTTGGTATCATTGAAAAGGATTAGTTAACCTTTGGAAACTAGGATTAGAAAGCCTCAGTAATAACACTAAGTGTATGTCTAGGTTATAATCCTAGAGTTTTGTTAATGATCATGAATCATCTAAGTTATACCTAAGGTGTCATAGATTGAAATTTTATAATTAATTCCCCTAGATTATGTGGTGTTACTAGTATGATTATTTCCACTCACACTATTCTTTTTGGTTTTTAGACAATGACAGGAATTAGGAGAATCACTACAAGAAAACCGCCGTTTAGCGGTGGGTTTTTTTGCGGCGGTTTTAAAAACCGCCGCTGAATGGTAATTTTTTTTTAATTTTTTTTTTATTTTTATTTTAAATTTATTTGAGGATTAGCGGCGGTTTTTTAAAAAACCGCCGTGAAATAGCGGTGGTTTTGATAAAACCGCCGCGAAATGAAATGAAAAAAATAAAACAACACGAGAAACCCCGAAATCACTAAAACAACCATAACTTTTGATCCGGGCATCCGTTGAAGCACCACGACCAGTCAAATAGAAGCTTATGAAGAGATCTAGATGCATATATAATCAAAACCATGAGGCAGTCTAAGGTGTGGAAGATATTAGGGTTATAAGAAAGTTGAAAAAAGTTTTCCAACTTCAAATGACTATAACTTTTGTTCTGGGTGTCCGTTTGGGCTCTACCACATATCAAATCGAAGCCAGCGAAGAGAGCTACGCACCAAATTGATAGAAGAAATCTTCTTTCATGTTTTTCAGCCCCAAAAACCCCTCCAAAGGCCTCCAAAACCCTATTTTTGTCACCGGTGTCCCGTCGAACTTGTCTTCAAACAGACCTAAATTTCAATCCGCGTGTCAGTTCGGCCTCCTCCACATACCAGATAATACCTCATTCCATGAGCTTCAGTTTGACTGGTTGCGGTGACCACATGCTCCCCTAGATCATATGTTAT